>CATIWR010277949.1:0-76143 GCA_949677035.1 Omphalea diandra
TTTCATTTCAAAACAATGTAAATTTACGATCAATTTCTATTTTACTTTCAAATCGGCTAGGTAGTAGAAGCATCTAATATAGTTGATAGAGATGGATGGTACCCATCAATAATACGTCTCTTTCATTCAACCAAATCATAACCCCTACACTTATTTTCTTAGATACTTCTCATCTGTGTCGTGCAATAATATAATTTTGTCTGCCTTGACCAAAATATGAATTTTGAGACCATATGGTAAAAGAAAAATCAGTTTTAATCAATTCTAAAAGTTTTTAATGACAACTATTAGCCAATAAAAACGTGCAAGAGTTAATCATTTAGGCCATGTTTGATTCAATCCTTGAAATGAGAAAAGAATCCAATTCTTATCATACAATTCTGTGTCCTTGTTTGCTTTGTAAGATGTATAAGTTTTTCATTCATAAATTTTATTCAAATTATATCTATTTTTAATTATAAATTTTATTTAATTATTAAAAAATAAATTTAGTATTGAATTTTATCAGGACTTTCATTTTACTTTTTGTTAAGTGATCCAAATGAAGAATACTTAAGTATATGGTAAATCCAGTAATGAAGATTTTTTTCATTTGTTAATAACCATATGATATTTAAGTTTATTGAAGAGTTTTTTTATATTTACAAATAGTTATATGATGTTTTAAAAAATTATTTATATAATTTAAAATATTAATATAAAATTAATTAACAACATAACTACCAAAAATGTATTAGTTTAGCTCTAAAATTATGATATTACATTCATTTTGATTTTTTCAACAATTTTATATCTTTGTCAATTTTAGAAATCCACATCTACTGTGTTATAGTATTATGAAAATTAAAATTTATACGATACACTAAATTAAGTTTGAAATACGGTGACCAATAATATATTATTATCAAACCACGTGATTAATCTCAAATCACAATTCACAAAAAAAATTAAGAATACAAACTTTAAATATAAAAAATAATAAACAAAATTCTTAATAATAAAAAATAAAAAAAAAAATAAAAATAATGAAAAAGGTAATATCACCATCTTTATTGAAAAAACTAAAAAGATAAAAAAAAAAAAAAAAAAAAAAAAATTATAATGGGAAATATACGTGGAAGGTTTATAAATAAAAAAAAATAAAAATAATTAAAAATTTAATATCACCATATTTATTGAAAAAAATAAAAAGATAAAAAAAAAAAAAAAAAAAAAAAACTTATCATGGGTAATATACGTGGAAGCTTTATTAATATAAAAAAATAAAACTTATTTCTAGATTTTTTTTTTTTTGAAAAAAAAGAAGAACACGGTTAGGGCCTTGTGGAACAGCCTCACTATTTTTTTTTTTTATGTCCAAGTTGCTGCCAATGAGTTTAACTCAGTCTCATTAAAGAAAATTTTTTTGAGCTATAAAATTGAAAGTAAAACTCAAAATGTAATGAATTGATAGAAAATGCAAGTAGCAGTTATGGGGTAAAACTATCCCAAATTGTAATAATTTGGTATTCATACAAAATTGTAACTATTATTAATTATATCATTATTCAAAATTTATAAAGCATAATTTAATATTAGATTTTTATAATAAATACTATTTAATTAATTTAAATTATAATTATTATTAATTATGTAGTAACTCAAAATCTATAACATGTAACTAAAAATTAGATTTTTGTAACAAATACTATTTGATTAATTTGAAATATTATTAAATATAATTTAGTATATATAAAATGTAATTATTGATATTTAAAATATAACTTAACACTTTATTTTTATATTAAATCATTCCTATAATTTTCATAAACAAAATTTTAATATATTTTATGTCATTGAATATTATAATTGTAACCCAAAATCTATATGATAATATTTTAAATATTGTTAGATATAACTTTATACATATAAGATGTAACTATTAACATTTTGAAATATAACTTAACATATTATATTTACATTAAATTTTTATAATTTTCATAATTAAAATTGTGATATATTATACATCATCTAATATTACGTGTTATATAAAAAATGATACAATTATTTTTTGTGATATAAAATTATTTTTTATTAAGTAAATTGCAATTATATTAAGTACTTTATAGAAAAAACTATAAAATTCATTTATTTTGTACAGAAAATAAAATTTTTCTGTTTAATTACTAAATAAATGACTTTTTTCATTAAGTTATAATGCACATTTTATATTAAGTAACTATTTACGAAAATCCATTAAAGTTTTTTTTGAAATGAAATATATTTTTTTGTTAAGTTATAAATAATTTATGCTAAGTAACTAATTTATAAAAAATGATAAAATTTTCTTTTTATTGTAATTTAAAATAATTTTTCATTAAGTAAACTATAGTTACATTAAGGAACTACTTTATGAAAAAAAAAGTTTTTAAATCATTTATTTGGTAAAATGAAAAATTTTTTCAGTTAATTAACTCGCATATTTTATTGAGTAAATAATAATTTTCTTATTTTCTCATGAAATAAAATGATTTTTTTTCCCATTAAGTTATACATACTCTATTAAATAACTATTTTACGAAAAAAAAATCTTCAAAGTTTTTTTTGTGTTAAATAAAGTAAAAATTTTTATTAAGCTATAAATAATTATATTAAGTAAATAATTCATAAAAAATGATAAAATTATCTTTTTTAATATAAAAAAATCTATTTGTTAAGTAAATTATAATTACAGTAAGTGATAATTTTATGAAAAACCTTAAAGTTTTCATTTATTTTGTGAAGTGAATATTTTTTTATTAAGTTGTTAAAACATTATGTTAAATTATAAATTTGAGATGTTTTATGTTAGTTCTATATCAATACATAATTTGAGATTTTGTATTGTAGAAAAAGCGGCAGTCATGAGGATTAAACATTTTTTTTGTTTCGAAAGGAGAAATAAGTTCACCATGGTGAACACTTGAGAGGACCAATCTATAGTTTTGTGCAGGCAGTCTGTTTAGATTAATTCGATTTGATTTTTTATTAAAATTAATCAAATTAATTTTTTTTTATTTTTCAAATCGATTGAATCAAATTTTAAAAAATAATTTAATCGAATTTTATAGATGTATAAGTCAAACTGAACCTATAAAATTTTAGTTCAATTTAACTAATTACATATATTTTAATTTCAATTAGGTTTAAATTGATTTGATTTGATTTAATAATAATTTAGATTTTTTTTATAAAAAATCAAACAAAAAACTGAAATTTTTTAAAATAAAAAATTAAACCAAATTAATTTTTATTAAAGAATCAAACTAAACTGACCGAATTAAATCGATTCAATTAATTTTTTCGATTCAATCCGGTTTTCACTTACTCCTACCGGTCTAGATTCTTCCCCTTCGGCTCATGGAACATAGACTGTCCACCCGACTATCAGGAAGCAATTACAGAATCTACAAGTCTACAAATAATTTGGCATTTGGCTGAGAATTAATGAACCTCAGAAGCTGGTAAACATCTTATCCTCATAAATTCATAGCAGCTACTGCTACAAAATTATTTTTTTCCATCTACCTTTCTGTTTGTACCATTTAAAGAAAAGAAAAGAAAACCCTAAAACAAATGCATGTCAATGAAACAATTTGTATAGTTTGAGTGTTATTTTAATGTCGACATTCTTTTTTTTTTTTTTTTCTTCCATTGAGGTATTTATAATGCTGTCTATACTTTAAGGTTAAGAAAAAAGAAGGATACTTATTTAGTTATTTTTTTATAGAGCCAACACATGGCTTTTTTAAGGGCATATGATATGCTTTGAATATCCTTCTTATGATATAAGTCCTCACCTGAATTGCAACTGTCTTCTACGTTATTAGCTGTTTCTCTACCATTATTCTGCAAACCCTACTTTGCGTCTATTAGTATTTGCTAAATTAGGGCTATGTCATTTACTGTCTTCATCCATACGTCTATTCTTATAATTGTAAAGCATGACATAAGCAATGAGTATATATATATATATATCTTTACATTTAGGACAAAAGAAATATAACCATAATTCATTAAGTAATTATGAACATATAATTTATATATTTTTTTGGAAAAAAGTATCTTTACATTTAGGAAAAAGAAAATAAATTTTTTAAATTTATAATTATGTACAGAAAAGATTATCTATTGATTCATATATTTATTTTTATATGACATAATTTCAAGAAAAAATTTATTAAAAAAATAATTTTTGATAATCAATCAAATAAATAACATTAATGTTTTATAATTAAAAATAAAATAACCAAATAAGTATAAATTATATATAATTTAAAAATAAAATAAACAGATAAGTATAAATTATATATAATAAACAAATAAGTATAAATTATATATACATATATGATTAATTTTATATAACATAATTTAAAAAAAATGGTTAAATTTAAATAAGATAATTCTTGACAGTCTATTACATTGTTGTTAACTTTTGTATACTCAAAATTTTGAACAATTAATAAAATTAATTTTCTATTAAAAATTGTTAGTTTTTAAGTTTTTTTAATTTCTTGTTTAGATGTTGTTTAAAATTTTTATTTTAAAAAATTTTCTAATTTTCTGTTCAAATTTTTTTAATATAATCATAATTTAATTTTTTATTTAGAAAGTATTTTTTATCTGTCAATTGAATTTTTAAATTTTTTGCGTAGAATTATTTAATACGGTAACTTTCCATAATGTAATATAATACAATGACAAGTCATTATATTATATACAAATTTTGACAAATAACAAATAATAATTTAAAATTAATTTTAAAATTCAAATTAATAATATATATTAATTTGATGAAAATCTATAAATTTACCACCCAAAAGGCAAATGCTAACCAACAAAGACTTTCTTTGGTTTTAAAATGGAGACTAATTAATGTGCATGTCAAATATTTACCCCTGAGATGTCTTGCTTACTAGGAGTGGTTAACCAGTGCCAAGGAATTTTTTTTTTTTCTTTTCTTGAATATAACCACTGACCAAAGATTCCAAGAAAACAGGTTGGGAGTTAGTAAATAAATACCCTAAAGAAAAGCAATGAAGACAATATATCAACAAATTAGAATCTGAAATAAATGTCTCGAACAAATCAGCTTTAAAAACTTCATATCAGTCATAAATAGTTGAGATAAATAATTCAGCTATCAAGTTTGAGGGCTTTTTTTTTTTTAAAAAAAAAAAAGAACAAAAGAAAAATCAAGTGAAGCTCCTAGAAAGAAACAAATTTAACTTCACTGAATGAGCAAAAAGCACAAACTTAGGGCGGAAAGCTGATTGTCGTGGTTTAAAACGTTATTATAAAAAAAAATTAAACCAAACAATTAAAGACTAGGCTTAATTATAAAAAAAAAAGTAATGAATTTTAATAAGTTTTTTAAATCTATCCCATACCTTATTTTTTTAACTAAAAAATATCCAAACTTTAATTTATTTTCAAATCTATCCTCAAACCAATATTTGATTATTAAAAAATAGATAAAAGATCATTTTGATCCCTAAACTTTTTTAGAAAGTTTGATTAGACCCAAAAAAGAAAAAATACCTAAAAATTATATAAAATCTTGTTTAATTAAAAATTTAACCAAATTGAATTTAATATATTTATTCTAAATAATTTAAATATAATTTATTTAGATAAATAATTTATTATAAAATATCATTAATTCATAATTCAAAGTGAAAGCTTACACCTATTTTTTTAAAAACTAATATATATATATATACACACTAAGTGATTGAATATAATTTATTTAAAATAATTAATTTAATATAAAAATTTATTTTAGAGTATCATTAATCCATAATTCAAAATAAAAAAACATAGCTAATTATATTTTTTAAAAAAATACAATAATAAATAGTTATCAAATTTTTATGTAGAAAAATAAATTTATTAAAAATATAAAATATTTAAATGTTAATTTATTCAAATATAAAAGAAGTTAAAAAAAAAAGTATACATATATAATTAGTGATAGATTTAGAAAATTTTTAAAGTTCAATATATATAATATATTTTAAAATTTAAATTATTGATTAAGTATTATCTATTTATTTATAAAAATTTAATATTTATGGATATAAATGATAGACAATAATTATTTTTGCAAGTAAATAAATTGCTTAGAATATTTTATATGGTAATAATCATATCATACAAACAATAAAAATTAAAAAAATAAAAATTAAGACATATAAATAGAAGATAAAAGTAATACAAGTGCACAATAAGTAAATATTTAATTTATATTTAATAGAAAAATCAGAAAAAATACTTTTCTATATAAAATATAAAGTTAATTTATTATATTTAAATTTTGAAAATAAATAATTGATTAAGTTTAAATTGATTAAATTTTATAATAAAATAAATATTTACATAGAATAATAGATTAATAGGTCCTAAAAAATTAAAGTGGATTGAATTTTTATATTATATAATATACTTATAAAATAAAAGAGTATTTTATACTAAAAAATATTTTAAAAATAAATTTATATTATAAAAATATTATAAAAAATAAATTTATATTATTATAAAAAACTTATACTATACAAAAGTGAAAAAAATACTCTGTATATAAAAAATTAAAGAAGATTTTATATTTTATATTTAATTTTTATTTTGAGTTTTAAAATTTAACTATTATATATTTTTAGCAAATTTATATCTAACTCATTAATATAAAAAGATGATTTAATTTTTTATTAAAAAAATTGAGCTATTTAATGTGTATATAAAAAGTAATAATTAATTATTATTATATAATTTTTAAAAATTTTATGATGATATAAATTTTCACTTTAAATTATAAAAAATTTTCACTTTGAACTATGAATTAATAATATTTTATAATAAATTATTTATCTAAGTAAATTATATTTCAATTATTTAGAATAAATATATTAAATTTAATTTGATTAAATTTTTAGTTAA
Source organism: Omphalea diandra (assembly GCA_949677035.1). NCBI lineage: Eukaryota > Viridiplantae > Streptophyta > Magnoliopsida > Malpighiales > Euphorbiaceae > Omphalea > Omphalea diandra. The sequence continues at coordinate 6,955 of CATIWR010277949.1, forward strand.
ACAAGATTTTATATAATTTTTAGGTATTTTATCTTTTTTGCTAATCAAACTTTTTAGAAAAGTTCAAGCATTAAAACAATTTTTTATTTTGTTTTTAATAATCAAATATTGATTTGAGAATAGATTTAAACAAAAAAAATTCAAATTTAATTTTTTTAGTTAAAAAATAAAATATGAGATAGATTTGAAAAATACATAATTAAGCCTAAGACTACCAACAAAATGTTTTAGAATTGCATTCAATAGCTGAAAAGCTAACCATAAACAAACAGCATCCCTTCTTATCCCCTAACTAACAATATGCTATTTTGACCATTTTTAACCGTCAATTTAAATGGGATATTAAACACAGTTTTGCCAATACCTGATTATAAAATTTCATTTTTGCTTTTTTATTTTTAACAAAAGCGTGGCCGGGAAAGGAAAACGGATTGTGAATGACAGCCTCTTGGGCTTTAATATCATATTACAATGCAGTTGGTTAGTTGGATCCAAAAGAAAATTAGCCCCACGGGTTATGCAATGTACACAAATGTTAAACACCAAAGAAAAATACTTGACACCCAATACAAAATATAAATCTGATACTGCCTCTGAGCTACGGGAAGGGTAAGAAAGGAAGCTCCCCCAGGTTTAAAAGAGGCAAATCCTTCTAACTAGCATGGTAACATCCATTAAGCATCAAAATAGAAAACATCGCCTGGTTTGCATACTATACTTGGACTGGATTTATATTTACTCTTGAACAAGAAAATGATATGAATGTAATACTAAAAACTGAATATAAATTACATTTAGCCGACAATTGTTTTAAAAAATGGAAAAAAAATAAATGAATATATTTTTTATTTTAGTACAGAAATGAAAAGAGAAGAGAAGAAGAAAGGTAATACAACTAGTGATACCTAAAGCTCAGAGAGGGAAGGTTTCCATGAAGTCACTTATCTGGTTCTCTCGCATGCCAATGCAGCATTTCTCCTCTTATAATAGCAGCAAGTCCAACCTGTTGCAGTTCCATCAGAAATATTTTATAACTTCCGTTTCTCATCATCCTGTAAAGTAAGCATAAAATTAAGTGGAGAATTCAATATTTCAATAAATTATACAAAGCAAAGACACCATGAAACTCTATCTCTGTTATTAACCAGGTCTCTCAAAATCATTTTAAACATTTTAAAAATATGTCAAGATTCCTCTTCCTATTGGCACCAAATAATGATTTTCTTTCTTTTTTGGATCCACAGAGAGGTCACGTGGTCTCAGCTACAAAATGAAGGACAGCCTTTCCTTGCCCTAACCCAGCCTAATGATTTCGCGAATATTTTGTGGATGTTGAGATCCATCACTTCCCATCAAGTGGGCAAGTGTAAAGAAACTAATGAGGCTATCCCTAATTAATAACGAAAGGAGTATTTAGGACAAATTAAGTCGTTGATCATGTCAATGAACTGAATGGTCTTCTGTATACCAGCAATAAATCTCTATTGGATAATATAAATATATAACTGAATTTTGCGTTCATTACACAAAATATCATTTTCTTGTTCAACAAATCTTGCATTTCAAAATGATAAATGAATGTCATTTGCAACCTGATGAAAGGACTTTCTAGGTAGGGATGTCATGGCCCTAGAATTCAGGACCTCCCATTCCCATGCTTAAATGGTCAGAAATGGTATGAACAGCAATGGGATCTGGAATTGTACTTGATTCATTTTGGATAAATGTGAAGGAAGGTAAAAAGCATAGAATCACAATAAACACTGCACAATCAAAATTAAAAATATGCTTCTATGGCTTTTCTTTTTCTTTTTCTCCCAACATCTCTTCCAGCTGTCTGCATTTTTTTTTTTTTTCTCGAAAGGCGTTTGTACTGGCTTTTGGTTCAGGGGTCTCGAGACAAAATCTTCACTCAATTCATTATCCACAAGTAAGGGATGGGATTCCCTATGCCCCAACCAGGAAACCTCCTCTTCTCCCATCTGTGCGATGGGAGAGCCTCAACATGCCATTCTCTGATCATTTTTACAAACTTTTTCTTAAGTATTGTGATTGACATTTTTCTACTAATTATTTTGTCACATAAGAAGTTCAAACCTACATCGGATCAAAGCCAATAATGGTCTCATACAGAGACATTATCTATTTCTATTGACAAGGGACTGGTCCAAAAAATTATTCTTTCAATGAAAAGAATACAATAGAAAAGAAAAAGAAGTTATACTTACAGAATTATCCGTCATTTGGTCAAAATCATCGTCAAAAGGCCCATCAACATCATCTGCACAACCAAATTGATCGTCAGATCACATAGAATTCTCAGTTAATCCTTGTCCTGCACGATACTACATAGTATCTTGATACTTGTACCAAATGATGCATACCAAAATTTGACAGCACAAAGGAAACGAGATTATCCAAAGTTGTTTTGAGTTTGACATCAAATTGTCTTTCTTTTGAAAAATAAATAGAATATGGTCAATTGATATTTAAGCAATTAACAGTTAATTTCTGATCAGAAAGATAAATTTGAGATCCTTTACAATATGGCCATGTTTAAAAGTCAAAGCAGCAGCAATTGTATGGAATTGACAAGACTGGTTCAACTTTTGCTGGTTGATGCACAATATTATTGCAGGGACACAAACAACCTTATCTATAAATAGGGATCACAGACCTGACTAAGGACAATAGCAATGCATTTGAAGGGAAAAAAAATGCATGCATAAGATAGATCAATTATTTCACTCAACAATCATGAGCAAGTTCATAAAAGATGATGCACCTGGACCTTCATCACTGTCTCCACCAAGAAGGAATACATCCAAATCTTGCTCGGCAGATAATAAGGCCAAAGCTTTACTTTGCTGGTTTGATTTCTTCACCTCTGATTTAGAAGTTACCATAGCTTTCAGAGGTTCCTCCACTTCATTATCTTTTACTTGCTCTGCAGATTTCTGTATAGCCTCTTCCATGCTCCGCTTCTCATAGCTAAAAGCAATTATAGAGGGTTTACCATGTGTAACAACTAAGACAAGCATAGAGAAGTATACTTAAGTAAAAGATCCACTAGGATAAATCACAGAAGTACCAACTGATACTTATAACATTAACATATAGAACGGCCAAAATAAGCAATCATTTACAGTTTAAATGTTTCTGGGTAGTTTAGCAAAATCTGGTCATTTGGATTTAAGCTACTATTTAATTTTCAACATAATATTTAGTACGTGATTGGCTACTGATCATTACAAAGAAACTAACAAAACCCAAAAACCATACCATCTTTTAACACTGGAACAAATAATGTCTATGGTGCAAAAACAAGTATGATCCTAACAAGAGGCCAAACAAAAGTTAAGAATTTTACAAGGAGGGTCTTCAAAAAATTAAAAAAAAAAAAAATGAAGAAGAAGAATGAAGATCAACAAGTATACCTCCACTGTTGGCTACTGATCATTAGAGAGAAACTAACAAAAAACAAAACACCAAATCATCTTTTAACACTGAAAGTAATAATATTCATGGTTCAAAAACAAGATTCTAACAGGAGGCCAAACAAGGGATAAGAATTTTAAAAGAAGAGTTTTCGGAAATTAAAGAAAGAAAAAAAAAGTTAAAGGAAAAAAAAAAAAAAACAAGGAAGAGACAACAAGCATACCTCCCCCTCCCCCCTTCTCTCTCTCTCTCTACCTTGTCCTCCTCTTCCTCTTTTGCATCAGCCAACACTATCGTGATATTTTTTTAAGAAAATAGCAGAGTGAGTCAAATTCATGGTTTGACAAAATTTTGATTAAAAGACCGTACGGTTCTACATCTCAGAAAATGTTGCTCAAAATTGAGCCAAATTGAGAAAATGGATCTATATTGTTGATCCCAATTAGCTTGGGATTAAAGATTGGTTGAGTTGCATGTAATTTATTAATATTCCCAATCTTAAAATAACTATTGTTGAAACGTATCTAATGGTCTAGTAAAATTTGGCAAGGTGACATTTACAATGTCTAAAATTGGTTACTACTGCTACAAATTAAATGTTTCAAGCAAATAAATCAAATGTAAAAAGTAAATTTTATATTTCAAAAAAACAAAAAAGGTTGCTACCATTTTAATTGAAAAGGAAAAGTGAAACCCAATCTAAATAGCATTTCAACAGAAAGCCCACTAATATAATTCTGATAGCAGGCCACATAAGAGTTGGGCAATATAAAAGGACAGTTATATATATATATATATATATATATATAAGAAGAAAAAAAAAGAAAGAAGTAGAAAGAAAGAAGACACTACACTCTGTAACAAACACATGCCTCTCTCTCTCTCTCTCTCCTCCTCCCCCTGCTTCATTTTTTGAAGGGATGTTTATCACATTATCATTTATGTAAAACACCCTGTGACAAGCATTAAGAGCTACACACTGGAGTTCAGTGAGAAAAAAAAAATCATGGACCAGAAACATTAGATAATTACATGGATATATGGCATTCTATTAGAGGCTCCATGTGAGCTACTAATAATCTAGGAGACTAGGACCATGTGAGCAGTTGCAGGTTTGCAGTTATAAAATCTTCCTAAAATGGTTTTAGTTGAATATAAGTGAAAGGAAGCATATCAGGTTTGCTCCCAGCATGGGCCCAGAAAAACGCCCGGAATACCTTTTAGCAGATATTCACTGATTGCTCAGGGGACATGCTATATATTAAAAACATTTTAAAGGCAAAAAAAAAAAAAAAGATTCAATTTAACAGGCAGGGCATTGAGTCACTTACGGTGCAACATGACTCGTCACTAGCATAAAATAGATCCTCCAGAATTTTCTTTCTTTCATACTTCGTGGGCACAACTCATATCTTAACTTTGATATTTCCTGCAAGAAAGCAGGGACAAAAAATTTAGCTAATAAATTCCAAGGATTTGTAAAACATCTAACACATCAATATACTGAGCACCGAGTTTTGCTGAACATGATCTTTTCAATCATCTAAATGGGTCTCTCTCACGTGTAATGTATAGCAAAATCCATCTAGAGGAACTGTCAATAACTCACTGACTACAAGGCTTTTATTATTTTCAATATATCCTCAGTTTAAGTGAGCTGCATTCAATTACAGATTATAATTAACTACTATAACTAAGTTGCTTGATTCCTTTCATTTCTTGCACTGGCTTAAGGCTTTCCCAACCATCAACAAATGCTTCCTAAGGCTGCATTAGACTTTAACTATAAGGCTGACTTTAACTGCAATCTTTCAGGTCCATTTATCACTATGGGCAATTTTGAATGAAGATCTCTTCCTGATTTTATGGAAGTTGAGACCAGCAGGAGAGCGAGTTGAATAAATTCCAACAAAGTAAACCAGGAAAAAAAAAAAAAAAAAAGTGAGGAAAGAAAAATTTGTGTGCACATTATGATGAGGTAAGAGTTATATTAACTTGGAATGAAAGAAAAATTTATTGGCTAATATGGCCTGCTGCTGAATGACAAAAATATGGAAATATTACATAAAAGGAAAGATAGAAGAATAGCAAAAACTTTGTGATCAGATCAACAAAAGGATCAAATAATAGGAACGCAGTAGCTGGCAGCATGGTAAGATACACACAATCGACTCTACACCCCACCAAATCATTGGGATAGGTCCGATCCACTAGCAGATGAGATTAAAGATATGAAAGACAAGTATTTTCTTAGATCAGCCTCTTATTCACCACTTTACACTAGTGATTCCATCTTTTATGCCATGGCTAGATAACATATAGCCTCATAATGGGATTTAATCTCCAATTTCTTGAATAGATGCTGACTAATCCAATGTTAGCACCACAATATAGCTAAGACAATATAACTAAATGACATAGCAAGACTATTGAATCAATGAACAACAAAAGCAAGTAAAAAAATATGTAAAATAATTCAAGAAAATCAGTTCTTATTACCAAACTAATAGGTTGACACATCACATAGCATATCATTTGATATCAAGCATTCTAACAGAGCGACAAGTAATAATTCCATTCATTAAGCAACTAGTCAGTCTTTGCATATTGAACTGAATAATATTTAATTCATTAAAAAAAAAGAAAAAAAGAAAAATAAACCTTGACAGTGGATAGAACGAGGTGGGCATGCTTTTCTTGCCACTCGGTAAGGTCCTGACTCACATTTGATACTGTTGGCACCTCAGACATCTCCGAATCATCTACCAAATTGCAACAAATATACTCAATTACATCAATTAAATCACATTTTACACCTAAAATCAACAAATAAAACAAGCACATAGCATACCTTGCAACGGAAAATCTTGAAATGTGCTCATAGTAATTTCCTTCACGAACTCCCTTAACTACTCCGTTATACCGAATCTGTCAAGCTCCTCTTCCGTAGGCTCCGTGCGGGGGAGCGAAGCAGATGGCGTGATCCCCTCGGCTAAAGACTTGATATGGTCGGCGCGCTTCATAGCTTGGGTCTTGATCTGGACGGCTCGCTTGGATGCCTCCGCAGCGATCTCCTTGGACCGCTTAGCAGTCTCGGAAACAATGTCGGATAGCTTGGCGGAGCCGATGGTAATTTCTTGGGAGCGTTTGGAGGCTTCAGCCGCGATCTCCTTAGAACGTTTCGCTGTTTCCGAAACGATGTCCGATAGCTTTGACGAGCCGATTGTGAGCTGTTGTGATCGCCTCGCAACTTCCTGTGTTAGCTCCTTTGATCGCTTCGCCGCTTCTTCGGCGAAGCTCCGCGCTTTATTCCATAATTCCATTTCTTCCACTGTTTTTATTTTCCCCCTTAAATTATATTAACAAAAATTCCTAGATGCAAACGAGTTGAAGAAGATGACGGAGGAGGAGGGACGGTATAGCGATGGAGGTAAGAGCCATCTGGATGTACACGTGGCAAGTTGAGAAGTGCAGATTGGAGAACACGGCCTTTTAGTTGTGCACGATTCGTTTTTTTTTAGATTTTACTTGTTTTTGTTCATAATGTTTGCTTACAAGATTTTTTTTTTTTTTTTTTTTGAGAAATCACACTATAAAAACTTAATTCATACCGATTTTTTTTTACATGTATAAATGATAATTTAAATCACTCATTATTATTAATAAATTTTTATTTTTTAAAAATATAGATACACTTGTATCTTTTTTAATGCAATTGTATTTATGTTCATTAGTAAGCTGTTCTCCCATCGCAAATTAATCAACAATGCAGATTTTAGAAATACCATAGATCTAAACAAATTGGTTTGAATCAAATATGCCAACTAAAATAGCATCAGATTATTAAAATTTTGATATTTTTAAATGGATAATTATCTCGAACCAATTCAAATTTTGTATTTTTGAACAATTTCTATATTTAACTATGCTGATGTTGATAATATTATAAGTGTATTATCTTTGATGATAAAAAAAATGGATTATTATATTCTTAAAAGAAATTAAAGTGGAGTTCAATTCTTACAATATAGAATGTACTTCCTCCATCCAATTTTGATAGGTCATTTTTAATTTGCACAAAAATTAAGAAATTTAATTTTTTTAATTAATATCACTATTTTGACTATTTTCTTACTAAAATATGTTTAATATATTTTTAAAGAGTGCACAATTATCTAAATATAGTAGATTTGTCAATTCACAAAAAGAGTAAGGGTGAATATAATAATTTAAATTTCAAATAAAAAGAAGTTTACACTGAATCTCAAAAAAAAATATAGGAATCTATAATTTCAAAATAAAAAAAGTGAAAATTAATTGTAAGTGTTGATATTATGTTAACTAAAGAAAAATATTTTAAATATTTAATTATTAAATTAATAACTAAAAAAGGAAAGTGATTTATATTTTTTGACGAACAAAAAAGATTAATGTTTTATCAAAATTGGACAAAAAATATTACTTTCACAAGTAAATTTTTAGGTTAAATACGTTGACTCTTGAATTTGGTTCTATTATACTATTTGATCCCTTATTTTATAAAATTACACTAAATGATCCTTTAATTTTGTCTTTATTACACTGTCAGGGGTTTCCATCAGTTTTTTAGAGTTTTTCTCGTTAAGTGCTAGTGAAATGACAAATATGGCATCATTTTAAAATATTGAATTAAAGAAACAAGCGATTGTCTCAATGTATTTCTCCCTCCTTCATCTGACGCACCGATTATATTCTTCACCTAACAAAAAAAATTTCTTTCACAAAATCCCCAAACATCGAGAAAGAAGAAACTAATATCGAAATCATTGACAATCTAAAAAATAGATATTGTGCTCTATTTGGGCAGAGACGAAACAAAGAATTTGGGGTTTTTAAACATCCACTAAAGATTAGTGTTTGCATGCATAATATATTGTATGTGAATAACTTCATTTTGGGTATTTTGATGAAAATGAGAGTGGGAATGTAGTGATTTTAGGGATTATTTTAGTTTAATATAGGGTTTTTAATGACTATGTTTTGAGGATGCATTTTGGGGGTTTTCATATTGTGTGGGGATTTGGCATATAGTGATTAACAAATCATTTTATTTACAATAGAAAACCTATTCACATAACTAAAAAAATTTATACCCTTATATATTAGGGGAGGGAATGAGGGAACTAATCAAGGTGTAGATTTAGGAGGGGAAAAGAATATTGCTAATATGCAGTAAGAGGGTGAGAAAACCTGAAAGTGGATTGAGGGAGATTAGTGGGATGCCTTGCAAGCATGTTGTAAGGTGTATAGGCCATAAATAATCCAATATTGAAGAATATTGTAATGAATACTTTAGTGTAGCCACATATGTGAAGGCATATAGTAGTGTAATTCATCTTACACTTGAACATGATTTTTAACTTGAAGATGACAACCAAGCAATTTTGCCACTTGAAATTAGAAAGAAACCTAGAAGGCTTAGAGTGAATAGGATGAGAGAAGAAGGTAAAGGACTTGTGCGGCAAGTCAACACAAGTAGTGTCACTATCAGATGCAAGCAATGTAGGCTTTCAAGTCACAATAAGAGAACTTGTCCTATAGTTAATCGAAGGGTATGTATGTTGAATATACATTTTCTTATTATAAAACATTTACAACTAATCATGGCTCATTGGATATGTTTTTTTTTTTTTTTTTTGTTCTTACTTAGAACCTTATTTTAAGGATGACCCAATTTGGTAGACAATCCCAGGCTGTTAATGAAGTTTGGAGTAGCAGTGCAATAGGAGGTAATGTAACAGAAAGAGGCAGAAGAGGTGCTACTCACAGCGGCGAATGAGGTAGTGCAGTAGAAAGTTCTCAACATAATCGAGTCACTAATCCTCCCAACTAACATGAAGATTCATGGTTTCTTATTTTTTGTACATGACATGAAAGATGAAAAAGTTTTTGCTTTTTGTACATGGCATTTGGAGCTAACAACAAATAGTTGCAAAAGTTTAGCCTTTTTGTATATTGATATGCAGATAGCAACAAAAATGTTATTTTGATTTTTGGGATATTAGCAAATGATAAATATAATTTGCTTTTAAATCAACGTACTTTTACATTATGATGTAAGTGCATTTTGATGTTTAAGTACATTGAATATTTAATATATCACTACCATGTAAGTTGAGTTTTAAGGTGTAAGTGAATTGGGAATTTAATGAAATTTATTGCTTGGAATTAATGTTTTATTTTCATAGAATGGTAGTTGGATTGAGTGAATGGATGTTTATGTTTCGATTTATGTTAGAAAAAGATTTTATAAAAGTTCTTATACATTTTCAACAAGTTCGCTTTCATCTCTTATGCTCCAATAAAGTTTATTATAAGATTAACTTTATTATAAAATTAAGTATTATACTATTAGGTCCTTGCATTTTATAAATATTGTACTATAATCTCCCTACATTTTATACATATAATACAATATTGTCCCTAGCTTTTATAAATATTATAATATATTGTCGCTATTATTTCCTTAGAATAAATAACTTGTCCCTGTTTAAACCTTCATTTCACATCCATAACAAATGTCTAACAATTGAAACTAAAATTCATAATTGACATTCAACTACCATATTCATTAAAAGTGAAACTCAAACAACTTACATTTAGTCCATTCATCTCCTACAACTACCACTTTTATCTACCATTACATTTCATTACATCATTCACCACCTACACACAAAAGCCATACAAAATCCTCTCCCTTCCATATAAACAAACACCTATGCATTCATTCTCCCCAACATAAACATTAGAACACAAAAAATCACCAATGTTACAATTTTCAAAAACAACAACACATTCTCAACACTTTGAATCTTATTCAATAAAACATGATTTTCTTCCTTTAACTCCATGAATTCATCAATCTTGTTCAACATTCCATAATTCTCTTCTGTCAGCTGCATGATTTTATCCATTTGTTCAACATAGTATGATTGTCCTTTTTTCAACTGCCTCATTTTAGCCTGCAACTCATCAAGATGACAAGTCTGCTTCTCTATTACCTTCCAACTCTCAATAAAGTGATTGCTAGTAGGAGAAAAAGGTTTTATAGGTTTGCACCATCCAAGGGAAGTCCCACAAACTCTATTTGGACATGTATAGTAAGACTTGTACTTGTTCTTCTCAGATTCTAAATCTTCACTAAACACCTCTTGCCACACGCACATATCTTGATTTTGTATCTACCTTCCCACCCACTTTCACCTTCAAATACACTACCTTTTGACATCTTCTTCCTAGGAAACAAAGAATTTAAGATAAAATTAATAAAAAAAATACTTCATTATTTTCCTTATACCTACCTAGAATTCCTAATTTCCCTTTCCCTTTTCCCCTTTAACTTTCATAGGTTGCATCAAATTAACCTTCATGAGTTGCAGCTTTCCCACTTCCCTTTTTCCCTTTCACTCTTCCATTTCCTCTCCTGTAATACCTTAGCTCAGCTCAGCTCAGCTCACGAGTTCAACAGTCAATTTTATTCTTCACGAATTTATTCTCTCTAATACATCAATAAGAATATTTTTGGGTTTCAGAAAAATTATTTACTCGCTTTTTAACTTTATGGGGTTGACTAACGAAAAACTCCAAAAAACTGATGGAAGTCTCCAACAGTGTAATAGAGACAAAATCGAAGGATCATTTAGTGTAATTTTAGAAAAAGGAGGACCAAATAGTATAATAGAAAAAAACCCTGAGGATCAACTTATTTAACCCTAAATTTTTTCTTAGAGATTGGTGTGTCACTACATACCATGTCACAAGGTTAATTAAAGTACAAATCTACTAGCCTCATTTTGAAAGTTGAAAAAGAAATGATGTTATCATTCACTAAAATATCTTTGTTAGTTTATTATTGTATATCTTTCAGAAAAAAAAAGTTTATTATTGTATAATATTTATGGCAACTTCTATTTAACAATAGTCATGCTTATTATACGTTGCTACAATATAACATTTTTTTAATGGTGAATAATAATTTACACATAAAGGATTGTTGTCTTTATTGATTTTGGTGAACAAGACAACTCAAAAAAAAAAAAAAGAGTGAATTGAGTTTCAAAAAAAAAAAAAGAAAAGAAACTTTAAAGTTGTTGTAAAGTTTTGGCTTCAATTAAAATATTTAGTTTCAAGCAAGTCAAATTTTAATTGAGTAAACAGGTGAGTATGGTTAAATGAATTAAATGAATATGAGTACTTGTGTAAATATTAAATGCGTAAATGAGTAATTTATCATCCTATCCATTTTAACCCTATTCATATCCACCCAGGATTACAATGAACAAAATCCATCCAAATTCACTTATTCTCTAAAAAACGAAAGTGTAGAATAAGGAAAAAACATAAAAATTTTATAGAGATTTGACCAATTTAGTCTACTCCTTTTTACAAGCCAATCCTTAAGAGTTCGTTTGGTTCATGGGATTGCTTAACTAAGCCATAATATTAGTAAATAACACAATATTTTGTACATCGGATAGAGGTTGGAATTAACAATCCTAAAGGATAAGTTAACCCATGAGATCATGCTTATCTAAAACTAAGCCCCCTTCCCCCATGTCTTTAGTAAGCCATATCTACTGGGATTACTAATCTATAATTAATGAAATTTTAATCCCTAAAATAATCATGAATTTTTACTTCATTTCTCTAAAATGACCTTAATTTTTAAATTTATTTTCTTGCTTGTCTATGCTTATATCATTGTTCGCCTAAAAAAGAAACTCTCCCTATCATATGAAGAAAATGAAAAATATGGATTTCTTGTATCAACATGAATGAAGTCAAGAATTTGATAATATTTCGTCTTGTTATAATTTCTTGGCAAATCTTGTTTCAGTTAAAGAACTTTTAATTTGAGTTGTTTTTTTTATAAGACAAAGGAAAAAATCAACTAAGCAACACAGGTTTGGGTATAGCTTACCCCACACAAATCATGGAACAATGTCTTGCAAACCGTTCGATAGTGCCAAGAGCTCTTCATTTCTAAAAACAATCTCATGACTCATCCTAGCCAACAAATCCACGCTTCTACTAGCCTCCCTATGTACATGTTGGATTTGAAGTTTTATTTTTCTCATATTTATTCCATTTCTTTTTTTTAAATTGTTTTCTTAGATGTGCCAGTATTGGAGATGTTAATAGTGATTATTTGGTGTAGACTGATGAGAAGACATTTTGGGAGGCAAAAAAAGAAAATTAAGTAATATAAGTTTTATATATAAAGAAAAGGTGTTTAAGTAATTTAAATAATTTAGTAATTGATTTATCTGGTTAAAGAATCCCACCAAACATAGGATTATAAAAACAAGATTAATTAATACTATGGATTAATATATTTGTACCAAAACAAGGTTTAACATAAGTAATTCTATGGCTTCACTAAGCCTAGGATTAAGATTAATCCTTAGGATTATTAATCCGTGAACCAAACGGACTGTAAGAGTTTTATAATCTTTGTCCTTTTATCAAGTTCAAGACAAATGTTATGTAATCATTTTTTGTCAGGCTCAAAATGACAAATACTAATCAATTTATGTACTTTTGATGGGTGAAACACTAATTTTAATTCTTTATAATATATTGACTATACGACCTTGAAGTTGATAAGTCACTTCCTTGATTATATTTTTGAATGATAGCAAAATTTTAAGAAAGTCCAACATATGTATTTGAGTATTTGTGTTTGATTAGAGCTTATTTTATCTAGATTTGAAAAAGAGAATAACAGAGAGATTCAAGAAATAAAGCATATCTCAAGAGTAATGTCTTAAAAATGTTCAAAAAAGAAAAATAAAAAAAGACCGTATAAAATATAATTAAGTATTTTGAAGACAAGAAGCTCAAAGAAGAAGTCAAGTGAAATATAATGAAGCCTTGAAAGTAACGTAAGAATGACAGATTTTTTAAGAATAAATAAGTATAATAGAAAATATCTATAAAAAGGTACATTTTAAACTAATGCATAAAATAATTCTAAAATATTTAGAAGAAAAATAATATATGGCTGAAAAATTAAAGATGTCTAGGTTCCATAGCATCAAATAATGCACAAATATTATTAGTGTAGAGAATGTTATGAGATTTTAGTGAAAAAAGATCATATTAAATTCAAAGTTGTCATGCAAATAGGATGACTTTGAAGTACTTTCTAGAATAATTTATGAGGAGTCATAAATCTTTTTAATTCTAGTTTCTAACAAAATAAATAGATGCAATTTGGAGCTTGATATAGAAGTGGTGGTTATTTGAATAAGGGGATGTTGGTATAACTGATGAGTGTAGTTGATAGTTGATTGATATTCATTGATTAATAAAATAGTGTTTGGTAAAAATCTAAAAGAGCTGTTGATAGCTAATAAATGTGTGGTTGAAAATTTTTTTCTACTTGAAGCTGTTTTTTAATCTCAACTGTTAATAGTTAATAAAAGATAAAAATACTATTTATTTTAGATTTCTTTTATCTTTTTTTCATTATTTATATGAAATAATTTATTTTAAATTATTATACATAATTTTTTTAAAAAATATATAGATATTGTAATTACTAAAAATATATTAACATAAAACAATTAACATTAATAAAAAATAATTATTAAAATTTCATAAATATAAAATAATAATTATAATATCCTAAAATTTGAAATAATGTATTATAAAGATAAGCACAAAATATATTATTTATTTATTTAATATATAAAATATTAAAATTATATCTTTATTAGTTATTTTATAAATTAACAGTAATAATTAAATAAAATTTATCAAATACTTAACATTAAATCGTTATCAGCTAATAGTCATCATATATCGCTTTCAATTATTAATTACATTGATCAGTTACTCCAATTAGACCATAAGAGTTATTTGTGTTGAAGATAGACAAAATACTCATTAGGCATCACATGTACTCTTCTTACATGCATAAACCGACAATCCAAGACAGATATAAACATAATAAGACAAACTTGACACCTAATCTAAAATGATAGATACAATGGTGAGTCAAATCGAGATGCGAAAAAAGATAATTATGATGTTACAGCTGGATTAAATTTTGAGACACAATATTAGAATTAAGGGGATTAGTTTCAAAGTCCAACCCATTTGAGGTCTCCGAGAAAATTAATCCATTAGTTTGTTTTCTTTTTTTTTTTTTTTCACAATTTTTGCTTTGTTTTTTGAAAGAATTAGAGTCAAATCTTCAATAAGCTCAACATCTTTGAAGTTTAATTAATTCTCTTATAGTTTTTACTTTCTTTCATTATTTTTATTTTTTGGTTTTATTTTTATTTAAAAAAAGGCTTAAAGATATGGTATTATACAAAAAAAAAAAAAAAACTAAAATTTGGTTTCATCTTAACAATTTCATTTGGTGTTCAAGCTAAGAAGGCTAGAGTCTTATAAAACTTCGCCTGTTCCTATTGATTCTAACCATATTCGATGAAGATTTTGGGGGTTAAAGATTTTGGTGAAAGATTGTTTTTTGTTTAAAGTCTTTGCAAACTGAAACTTCAATTTGATTTGCAAACTTGTTAAGTGGAGATGAAAATATGAGCTTTTTATTGTGGGTTGTAAGTGAAATTTTTTTTTTCAAAGTTTTTTGAACAACTTTGTTTTGGAAAAGCAATGGGAAGGTAGAGGGTGAATGTTTTTAGCTGTTCTTGTTCGTGTGTTTTTAAAGTATTTGGTATAATTGATAGATATGGTGGATAAAAAATTTTCATTCAATAACTTAAAAATATCTATTTGATGAATCATACAACTGATAATAAATATAATTTCAATCAACTGAGATTTATCAACTGATAATGAATATAATTCAATCAACTGATAATAAATATAATTTCAATCAACTGAGATTTATCAATTGATAATGAATATAATTCAATCAACTGATAATGAATATAATTTCAATCAACTGAGATTTATCAACTTCTATTTTGAGTTTTTTCCCGAACCTTTGCGGCTATAACTAAAAAAAAGTTAAAGTTATTTTAACTATATTATTATTCTTAAAAGTTCTATTATTCAAATGACAACAATGAATTATAATATTATAATTTATATAAGAATAATTTATTTTAAATTATTATATATAATTTTTATAAAAAATTATACATAAGATATTTTAATTACTAAAAATATATTAACATATAATGGTTAACATTAATAAGAAATAATTATTAAAATTTTATAAATACAAATTAATAATTATAGCATTCTAAATTTGAACTTATATTTTATGAACATATATAAAAAAATATATTATTTTATTATATTTTAATTTTAGTTTATTTAATTTAATATATAAAATATTAAAAGTATATCTTTATTAGTACTTTTATAAATTAACAACAACTGTTAGACATAATTTATCAAATAATTAATATCAAACCGTTATCAGCTATAAATTATCAATTAACAATTATCAACAACTCTATAAATTATCAGCCACATCCATCGGTTATCCTAAATATAACTTAAATATTTTTGTTTCTGCCTTGAATATTTGAGGGTGTTTTAATTAATTAAATAAAAAATTTGCAATAAGTCACGTAAATTTGTATTTTCTTTATTTAAAATTAAAATATCAAAATAACTAATTATAAATTACCATTCCGGGCCTCTTGCCACCGACCAATATATGTACCATGATAAAATTTTCCGACAGCCATTATTTATAAGAATTTATTGGATATATATACATTGAGATTCTGTTTAAAAATTTAGATTTAAAATATTTTAAAAATAAATTTATATTTTTTATTTCAAAAATTATATTTAAAAAATCAATTTTTTATTTTAAAAATAAAAAATTCTTATAAATAATTAATTGTTTAGTTTTAAAATTAAATAATGTGATAATATTAAAAAATGTATTAATAATAATACCAACTTAAATTTTATTCTAAACTAAATAATGAATGAATTATATTAATAAAATTAATTCGTTTCCCTCACCTGATTTGTTTCAAATAAAGGTGAAAGAAATATGATTTTATTTCCATAATCTTGAACTTATTCCATAAATAAGCTTTAATCACTTTGCTATTTTTCTTTAAAAACAATTTTTTTTTTAAGACTGCGCGGGTATATTTTATCTGTGACTAATCTCTTTTTTCTTAATAAAATGTATCATTTTATGCTATTTATTATTTTGTATTTTTTTTTATCTTTTTAAGAGTTTTATTTTAGATTTATTTTTTTGTCTCACTTAATGAAAGTTTTTATCTCTTTTTTTGAGAGTTTAGTGGTTTAAAATTGATTATTTAGTAAAATATAATGATATATTATTGAATATCATCTCTCAAATATGTTTTAATGTATTATATGAATTTCAATAATATCGTGCTAAACACCATATCTTGTAGAATCTTTATAATTGATAAAGATGCAAAATTAGTAAATAATTCATGGTAAAAATAGAACCATGATTTCAAAATTGAACCAATGTATAGTTATTAGTAATGTTAAAAAATAATTTTATATTGATACTGTCGATCATAAAATTATTTTTCTTTATAGATGTCGTATAACTATTTATAACTAAAAATATCTTCTATCATTTTAAAAAAATAATCTAGAACTTATTCTCATCTTATGCCTAATTTTGTAACAAATCAATTGTTTAAAAATCTTTTACTTTGCATATGTAGATGCAGCCTAATAATTAAATATATTTTGTCTTAAACAAAATCTAAAATTTATCTCTCATTTTTAAGTTTAAAAATCTATTGTTTCATTTACTCTTAAATGAAAAGACTAGAAAGGCAAAAAGCAAGAAAATTTAAAAAATTATTATTAAGAATGAAAAATTAAAATTTTTTAATGTTTAATCTTTAAATAAAATTTTTAGCTGTTTGTTTTCAAACAGGCCTAAATTCTTTAATCCCCACACTTAGAAGCAATCATAGTACACTAATTCTTGAATATCTAATTACATGTGGACAGAGTCTTTGTTAGGCCACGTGTCACAAGAAGTACGCTCTTTAAGTGTAATTTTTAATAAAAATAAACGTGTATCTAATCTTTACCCAGTAGTGGCTTTCCTTCTCGTTCACCTGAAGAATGGGAAGCAGGAGGATGATAATTTTCTAATTTTGACTCCTTTATATTTCAAAAGCTTGTCTTTATCCATGTCCATCAAGTCTAATCTAAGTCTATTTTTGCATACAAGTTTTGCCTTCAAAAAGAAGCCAAACCCTCTTCCTAGATAGTCATATTGTTGTCTGAATTTGAAAAAAAAGGTTACTTTATCAATTCTCCAATTTGGGAAACATGGACAGATTCAAACTTTAGTGTAGCTTTATCTCTATTACAAGGTTCATAACTTCCCTTTGCTTTCCTTTTTTTTTTTTTGTTTGGATTCATGAAGTTGATGTGGTTGGTTTTAGCTATTTATGATCTGGATTTTATTGTCTTGTTTCTGTTTTTATGGTATGTTGTTTAATTGGATGATTCTGATATTTGATTTGTGGCTTTATGTTTGCTGGGATTTTATTCAGGTTTTTGAGTTCTAGGGATTTGGGTAAAATGTGAGTTCTGAATATGAATTCTAAAAGGCAGAGGCGTCCAAATGTTAGGCTAGGGGAAATAGGGGATATTCCTGCCGCTTTTGCTTGTGGATTCTCTCAGAAAACAAAGGAAAATTTAGTGCACAATATTTATAAAAATGATGTTCCAAAGACTAATGATACTGGACGCAGTCATATATATGGGTTTGCAGTGGATACTCCTCAATTTCTGGTTTTGGGCCCTGGTGTTTCTTCAAGGGTTTCAACTGATATGCAGCAGAACAGAGAGAATAAGAATCCGAACTCTTCGAAATCAGGTTTTGAATTAGTGCATTCAGATGAAATTGATATAACTAAGCTGAAGTTGAATTTTGGTACCATAACCAGGAAATGTAGGGTCATGAAGCGCCGAGGCCGTAGTGTCAAAGGGACTAATAATGTTTCTGCCAGTGTTTGGAGTTCTAAACGTAGTCCTCAATTAAGTAATGGAGATAGAATGGAAAGCAGTCTAAAGGAGGTTGTGAGGTTCACTACAGATGAATGCAATAATTATTACCCTGCTATTGATTATAAGAACTTGTCTGATCATGAAACACCAGGTACGAGCAAAGAGGCTGCTGAGTTTGATATAGATGAACCTGCTTATAATACTAGACAACAACTGAACTCTACTGAGTTTTGGTTGGAGGATACTTGTAATGAAAGGAATAATGTGTCTCCTTTACTTGATCATGTGTGGGATGAAATGAGGTCTGGAGATGGTGATAAAAATACTGTCACCAGATGGTTGGAGGAGCAAGGATTTGGTAAATATGCTGGTATATTTGAAATGCATGAAGTGGACGAGGAAGTATTGCCACTGCTTACACTTGAAGATCTCAAAGAGATTGGTGTGTTTGCTGTTGGGTCTCGAAGGAAGCTTTATACTTTAATACAGCAACTGAGAAGAGAAGGTGTTTTTGCTGTCTAAGTATTGAAATGAAGATGTAGGTAATTTTTCTTTTTGGTATTACCAACTCTTTTGTGCAGGATAATGTTACAGGTGTATATGCAACTCTTTTTTTTTTTTTTTGCTAACATGTTTCTTCTTTTTTCTTTGCTAATTATGTCAATAAGATCACGTTGCATGGTTCATACTTTTTCCTCAGATTGTTTTGTTTGTAAATCTTTTGTTCCTTTTTGTTTGAGTAACTCTTATGATATGCTGACTCGTTATTATAAACTAAGCATGCAACGTGTTTTCATGAGACTGAAATTTGTCCTCTGGTATAGGTAATAGCTTTCCTAGAGTCAGCTTGTGTATTTAGCTGCTGTTTATCAACTCACTGCAAGTTCTTTCATTTTAGGTTTGAAAAGATGAATAAATCTGCCATTTCTCTCCACTAAAGTTCAGTAATAGTCTATATTTCTACATGTGCTTTTCGGAAGAATTTGCATGTTACCATTATGAATTATCTCATTCTCAGCGTGCTGTTATCTGAGTTCCTGGGATGACACACATCAATGATGCCATAATCTCAACCAAATATTTGATAAAATTCTATCCTTGTATGGTGGCTCACTGTTCAATTTATGGTCACAAGATTTATTGGGCTGATTGGCTCATTGGAAATTTATCAATACTTGGAACATAATGCAGAGGAAAATATGGAAGAGATGCCAATTAAGTAAAAAACACACGCAAAACCTGTGTGTCCAATTGTCCACGACTGAAATATGCCCTCTCTATGCATTGATTGATCTGTTACTTGAGCACCCAAGGACTCGTATTTGAACATGTTGATGTTTCAAACTACTTCGTCAATGGAGAGAACTGTACCTGCTGGTCTGGATTAGGTGCCTTTTCAGAAACTCAAACCCTAGCAATTATTTTGGTTAATGCATTGTTCTATAGAAAATGTCCTGTCAATGTCAGTGAAAGGTCCCAAGTCTTGATTGCATGAAGGGAGAGGGATAATGAAGAGGGAAGGGGAGAGAGAGAGAGAGGGGGGGGGGGAGATAGGGGGCTGGTTCCTGCTTCTGCCTCTGCCTCCCTGATGCCTCCTCTTTTACACTTGTTTTGGCTGTAGTATTCATATAATTAATTCTGCATTGAAACCTTCTCCATGTTGCTAATTTGCTGTATATGATCGTCACGTGTCCTTCAGAATTTTGTAGGAAGAAGTACAATGGTAAGATTATTCTGTGTAGGAATTTGGGAGCAGGGTTTTAAATAAATACCGTTACATAATGTAACAACCATTATGTAATGGGATTTCAGGGTTCCATTACCGTTATGGCCGTTATATAATAATATTTTTGTTATGCATAAAGGCCATTTTGGCCGTTATTTTAATAATGTCACCGTTACATAATGCTGACATTATTAAAATTGGTTCTGCAGCATAGGCCAAATTGCAGAACCTGTCTTTTTTTTTTTTCTTTTCAGTGTTTCATGTGAGCTGCAACTTGCAAGGCCGCACATTTACCCTTTTTTTTTATAAATATGTAGTGGGTCTCCTTTTGTACCAATAATGCTGCAGAAATATTGTCTTTTGCCATGATTCTTCTTCTTCCTATAATATAGATGTTGAAACCAATTCAATATGTGCTCACCAAGAAAAGAAAAATTCATTTCTTCATTTCTCACAAACACAAAATCTGCTCATACTTCTTCATTTCATTTTTTATTAGTTTTGGATAAAAATGATAGATGTTATGTTTTTGTTTACGTAGTTTTATGTTTATTAGTTAGTTATAAGTTTTTATTTTAGCGAATTTTGAAAATATTTCTTCATTTGCAATAGTTCACAATTTTTTGCATAAAATTTATGTAACAGTTTACCATTATCATTATGTTACGACTGTGATGGTCCCGTTATTGTTACGCATGACCACAACCCCAATCGTGACCCCAACCGCTATTTAAATCCATGTTTGGGAGTGCTCTGCATTTCTAAATGCAAGATAGATTTCACATTCGCATATCCCATATCAACTATAGGTATCATAAGGTTTTGTTTGTCATTTTTTGTAATCTACATTCAGAAAGCATTTTAGGTTGCTGCATCTTGTGTTTAATGAGAAGAGAGAATTTTTTTCTTAATCTACAAACACAGAATTTTGTTCAATTCTAGTAGGGACATCTAGTTGGTTTTGTTCAACTTACCAAATGAATTTTGCCATCAGGTTTGGGATTTGTATTACTATCTTCAATGAGTTCGCTGATTACAAAGGTAATAATATGAGGTAATTACGGATTTGCAGTAATAAAAATAGACTTTAACTAACTATGCAGTAATATCATAACAGAGGATTATTGAAAATTTCTACTTTCCTTTGTAGTTAGCTTAAGCAAACGAAATCATTTGAGTTTGTGCATCCTTTCACTGACATTATAGTTGGACATTTGTGTTCCAGGTCTTTCACATGACAAGAATGGTGGTGATAAAATCTGAATTTTGTGCTGCATATTCTTTCGATCTCATCTCCTTGGAGCTTGTACTAAAAATCTGCATACTGCATTTGGGCAGCAGGGAAAAGGGTAGCATTAGGACCTGAACTAAATATCTGCATAGCTCATTTAGGCAGTAGGGAACAGGTAGCATTAAGAGTTTCATCCCCTGCTCAAACTTGCAATGGAGCTTGAAAGGTCTCCTTTCTCAACTTACTTCCCACTGACAAACCCTTCAGTACTTCGTGCATGTTGTCTTGCATTCTGCAGTGAGTATGATAGGTTTTTCACATGCTGAAAAAGTCAGGGATCTAAAAAAAGCAGCATTTTGCTCCTCCATTTCCTGTAATGCTGGAAATAAAAAGCTGCTACTATAAGAAATTTGGTTATCAAGGGCAAGCCATCAATCCTTCTTAAGCATTGGTGATGCAATAGAATGCTGCAGGCTGATATTGGAAGCGTGCTTTATTATTATTATTATTATTGTTATTATTTTCTTTGTATTACCACTGCGTAAGCATCTTGCATTTAAAAAAAAAAATTTACGGTTAGATATAGATTATATAACAAATGAAACCATATTTTATGCGATGGAATAATTAAGTAGACTGAAAAGAGAAACTAAGACTACTTTTCTTCCCAATTAAAACTATTCATGAGGAATAGCATGTTCTGAATTGAAGCTTTCTTTCAGAATTGATCAACTCATTTATAATGGACAATCTTATAAGGTTGACATTTTTTCATAATATAATATATATCAGTGATGGTATATTTTCCAGTTTAAAAAGTTAACTAAATTGCAGTAGTAAATTTCACTATATGTGGTTGTTTTATAGTTTAAAATAACTTTAATTAACAAACATTATTATTGAGTTAGATAATTGGTCCGTATATATATTAAAATTAAAATTAAAATAATATATATATATATATATAACACAAAAATAGAGATAGAAAGTGGATTTTTTAAATTAATTAAAAAATATTAAATATATATTGATATGAAAGACTTTAATAAAATTGATTAAAAATAACAAGATAAATTTTATTGATCAAGAAAAAGATGAATATGTATTAATTAAATTAAATATTTTCATTGATTAATATGATAAGTATTTATCATTTATCAAGTTCGTTATTAATTAAGAAAAATATGAATATGTATCAAGTTCGTCATAAATAATTTTTATGATGAACGTTTATTATTTGTTAAATTAATATTTTAATAAATAAATGATTAACAACTCTATACTATTATTATTGTATTATATTAATGAATTAAAAATTATAAAAAACTAATTAAAAGAAAATATATTGAAGAAATAAAATATATACAATGAAAGAAAAATATTTTAAAAGAAATAAAAAATTTAATTATTCATCTAAATTAAATAATAAAAAATATAAAATAATTTTAATTTAAAAATTATTTATTTGATATTTTTATATCTAAAATAAAGTAATTTAATTTTATATTACAATTCATGAAACGCACAAATTAGCGATTAGTTTATATCGTAAATTAGTATAAAGCTTTCATGTCTTCCTCTTAGAGCATAATTTGTGCATCCATAATATCATGGCAAAGGTTTTCCTTTTTCTTTTTTTTTTTTTAGTAATATTAGTGTTAGTCTGACTGGATTTTTTTTTTTTTTTTTTACTTTGAAATTTTAATAGGAAGAAAATTAGTTAAACTCAAATTTCTGATTGTGAAATATGAGATAAACATTTAATTGTTCGAGTATTAAACAATTCAGTAATATAAAATCTAACTTTATCCAATACATACAAATCCCAATGACATTAAATGCAGTTTTAAATCAAAATATAAAATTACAATGATAAATTATAAATTATTTTCATGAATGAAAAAAAATTTTATTCAAAAAAAGATTAAAATATTTACAACTCATAACAAACCACATAACCAATAAAATGATGTATTTGAATTGAATATATGCTTAATTTCATATTATTGTTAGTCATGTGAATTTAATAGTTTACATGCTTACTTAATGTTTGCAACATCAGTTGTGAAATTAAATATGTAATTTTTACACACACAAATATATATATATATATCAAATAATTATTTTGATATATTAACTTTTTAAAACAGCAACATTATCTTTAAAAAAATTTATGTAATTAAAAATGAACTTAAAATTAAATAATAATTTTAATACAACATAGATTCTATATTAGAAAAAATATTTTTCTATATAAGAAAATTTAAAATTATTTTTCTATATAAGAAAATTTTTTTCATAACTAATTACTATATAAAATTCTAATATAATGTTAAATTATACATTAAAATTAAAAAGAGCTTTTACGATCACAATATACACAATGTACAAATTGACGACTAATTTAAATGATAATTCTAATGAAATTGAATTAAAGCATTTATAAACTAAAATCATTATTCGTCCACAATTTAAGATCAAATAATTTATTGATTTAGTAAAAATTTAGTGTTATATATTATCCTATATTGTAAAAATTTATCGATTTAGTAAAAATTAAAGCATCTCAATTTTGACTAAATTAATTATATATTATCCTATATTGTTATTGTTTTAAAAAATATAAGAATAAATTTATTAAACTGTTATATATTATTAAATAGATAAAGTTATCGAATACATCTAATTTAAGTAAAATATTTTTTTTCCTGGTATAGTAGTTTTTGTAATTATTGATCGACACATAGATAACACTTGAAATCTGACATGTAATAGAATTAGTTGGGAATAGGTTCCCATCCAACCCCTGCTGCATGTGCCGACATTGATGTTAATAATAATAATAAATAAATAAATAAAATTGAGTCTATGGTCACGATCATGATTCAGTTGTCCCTGTTTATATCATTATTAATTCGACGAAAACGACGTTTCTCCATGGGTTGATTAATAATGTTATCAAGGGTGGATATGGTATTACATTCGAGAATAGCTGATTTTGAATAAAATAAAAAGAGATTTTCAATTATAGATTTTTTTAATATATTTTACGAAGAAATAATTAATTCTGAAAGAAATTAATATTTAAAATTTTATTGCTGATCATTAAATTAGATTGATAATGTAATTAAATTACATATTATAGATTAATAAAAAAAAAATATCAATGCTAAACATGCTTTAGGTAGTATACATCTTCTGTTATTTATTTCAATAACCGAAACTGGAATTCGTTATGAAATTAGACAGCCTCGAATTAATGTGAGGTTAGGTTAATCAGCAAACTTCTGGTATATACATTTCCATGGTCCTCAATTTCTGAACTAAATTTGAGAGAAGGCACAATTGAAGTACATTTCTGATGTAACAATGGTGATAATATTGGCTAACTAAAATGAAAAACTCAATCTGAGATGAAAGAACAAAAGATAGTTCGACTGATTAAGTGTGTATCTCTTCGGAACACATCGCTCATATAAGTTTGAAATAGCTATTACATTTTGGAACCAGAAATTCCAGGATTTGAGACAAGGGTTTTGAGGATTAAAGAATCTCAGGGTTGTTTGTTAGACAGATAAATATGATCCTTTAGCAGTTCTTGATATTTGAGTTGAGTTACAGACACATATATGCCATCAAAAGAAAGTGTTTTAGGGGTGGCCCATACCACGTATCTTCCCCAACAGATGAGAAAATGCTGTGCACTGGCATGCAAAGAATCTTTGAGTTGGTTAGCTATGAATGTATGCCACTGAATATGCTGCGTCAGTGATTACCACCATGCTTATGTACGTACTGTTTCGACGTGCATTCTTAGAGAAGAGGCCCACCGCAGACTGAAATGATTCTATCAATTGGGATCGGCTTAATATGGTTTCATAGTTAAAAATTTTTCACTACATCAACTTTTACCACAAGAAAAAAAAAAAAAGAAGAAATTTGTAGAAATAAATTGAAATTCATTTGCAGTATGATAAACGTATCAAACTATTATTAGTTACAAAAATGGTATGATTGGGTTGGGACAGATATATATATATTTTTAATCTTAATTTAACAAATTATTGGCAAATTACTAATAACCCAAT
The DNA here is from genome assembly GCA_949677035.1 of Omphalea diandra. Taxonomy (NCBI): domain Eukaryota; kingdom Viridiplantae; phylum Streptophyta; class Magnoliopsida; order Malpighiales; family Euphorbiaceae; genus Omphalea; species Omphalea diandra. Next base: position 32,438 of record CATIWR010277949.1, read on the forward strand.
TAGTCCCATATTAAAACCGTTGATCTTTCCTCCAATATATACATATCATCTTTTGAAAGATTCTAATTTTGCCATAGATGGCATAAACCAAAGCTAACAAAATGATAGCTATAGCGTGTATCAAGATATTTTTGGGTTCATATACTTGTCTATACATTCAAAACTAGGATAAGCCACTATGGGTCCATATCTAAGGTAGGAACGTAGACAGCCAATGATCATCAACTGTTGACAATAATTAAAGATGACTGTATCACAATTGTTCGCAAGATCACAAATGCACCACTATGCTGAAATTTGTAACATAGTGAGGCCGAACAGGCTACAACAGCACCGTAGAGGACACAACAATTAGCCATTAAAAAAATATTGGTTTATTGATCTATCAAATTATTTTGAGTTAGTTGAACTAAAAGAATTTACTGGTGGATGAGGAATTGAGTCCAGATGCTAGGATATTTTTATAAAAAACCCATGTCGTTGGCAGAAGATAGTCAGTGAGAAGTTTGGAAAGAAATTGTGAATGTATAAAGGAATTCATTTGTTTGAACCATTTTTTGGAAAAATGGAATTGAACTTCTCACACCTCTTTTAGTAGCTCAGTGGGTTACATGATGCGTTAAAAGGGGTTGTTGGGTCGTATTTGTATATAAGTTATATAGTATTGGGTAGATGTGACCACAAGATCTTGGAGGGTTTCTATCTCCCATTAACATCAAGGCTAGAGCTTGGAAGAACAAGAGGGATTTGAAAAACAAGAAGAAAAAATGCCCTTTGTATGATTTGGTTTTATCATATGGACAGGAAGGGTAGTGGGGACTCAAGAACATGGTCACAAGACTTGTGTCAATGACTCATCACAATTAGTGCTTCAGGAATCGAGTAGATGAGTAGATACGATCAAGAAAATAAAAAATTAAACAATAATTTGATTAATTTAAAAATTGAATTAAATTAATTTAATATAAAACTATGTTATTTTGTAAAAAAATTTAAAAATTTTTAAAATTACATTATTTTATTTAAAATTTAAATGTTAAAAATAATTCTAAAACTTACATTATTATTTTATTATATTATACTATTTTTTTCTAATTCTTACATATTTTTAAGTATTATTTATATATATCTTTTATTACCGAACCGGTTTCAAAACCATTGATCACAATAGATATGAGTTAGCTCGAATTTGTTTTCAATTAGCTTCTGGTGTTATGTTCTTTCTCTGTCGTTCACGCACATCCGCGAACAAAGGACACATGTATTCTGATGGTATTGCAAGTCCTATCTCTATCAAGTGTATATTGATATGTTTTATAGTACACACCATAGAAATTTCTGTATTTATGGCAGCTTCTTGGGTTGGTTGGTTCCTAGCTTGATATGCTTTTGGCCCCAGAGAGATAGTTTCACCCTTTTCCTATTAGATGAAAATAGTTTCAGGGTTTTATACGTAATACATCCTTTAGAAACTGCTTCGCTCTCTACACAATATCCTCTTACTAAAATACTTTTTGGGTTGTACTTAAATTCGAATTCACAACTCTAGATTCAAAAAATCATTAATATGTAATATCCTCTCACTAAAATTGTTAATGGCATAGTCTAGTTATTTTTTCCATGGATATTACTGAAATCTTTATACACAAACGAATAATCTCCTAAACAGAACAAAAATTATATCGCTAAATCTTCCTTCAGTTAATTTAGTTCTGATTAAGATTAAGATTTATAATTTTGTAATTTAAAAGACTCTTTCGATACAATTAATTTTTAATATCAATTGATAATGATAAAAGTAAATAATTTATAATATATTTGTGTGCCTGTTTACAATTGGATTTGAATTGCTTGGAGTTAGTTTTGAGGGTTTGTGAACACACTGTATTTCACGACGAGTACAGTTTCCTGGCTGTGCACTGCCGAGAGTGAAAAAAACAACCATAAGGTTCTAACATATCACTATTTGCTGCCAGTTGCAAGTGTTGTTTTCTGATCTTTTCTCTGTTTTTAGGTTTTTAGAAGTTAGCCAAATTTTATCATATGGGAGTAATAGAATTTGAGCTCTGATAACTCTGAGCTTCAAGACAAATAGTGTAAGCAAGGACTTAATTGTCAACTAGTGTGCAGAAATTCATTTCCTTTCTCTTACTTTTTTTTTTTTTTTAATTTTTTCATTAAAATTTTAGCAATAATATTATCCAAATTTATATATTTTCCTTATAGAATGGAATATATATATATATATATATGAAAGCAAAAGATAGTTGGGCCCAAATCTATTGAATTCCAAAAGTGGCAGAAATTGCCCTTCAAAGCAGCTCTCCAATGCTTCGAAGAGTTTGGGGCCACAAGCTATCAAATTCCACAACTGAGTTATTTAACCAGAAACATTCTCAATTCAATTTTTAAATAAATAAATCACGAACGCTTAGATGTTCGCTTGCTAAAAAATTTATCATTAAATTAATTTATGGACCTGTCTTTCAGACAAACCATCATTAGCTCATGTGCCCACTTCCACCAACAAGCTTTTGGGTGCATGATCCAATGTTGGATTAATTATTATTGTAATTATTAACACTTAATATATTATTTCTAACTTCTCTTAGATTATTTTATTTTAACTAAATCATTTTCCTAAGAACAGTTTGGACTAGCTACTTGAGGTGAGGCCACATCAATGACCTAATCCAACATGTCCAATAAAATATTTTAAAATGGGAATTAGATGTAAGCAATTAGGTAGCAGTTTTGAATTTGATTTAAATTAATTCTGGTATAAAATCAAACATTTTCTTAATCTTGAATTATTTGGTGCAATTCTTCCATATGTCACCTCAACTACTTTTTATGTCCGCCCTGAAATTGAGCTTAGTGACCATTTTTAGCTAATCAAACACACGTCATTGTGGTAATTACTTATTGATAAAATACTTATCTTGTAGTGCACTAAATGAGACTTCAAACCTCACACTTTATAAGAAGTGTAAAAGAATTAATTTCTTAAGTGCCATTAGCTAATGCTTTAGTAAGGTAGAATTTATAATGTGAGAAATTAAGAATTACAAAAAAAAAAAGAGAGAAAATAAAATCCAAAAAAAATAAAAAGAATGTGTGGAGACCACTTATCTGATTTGGTGTGCACATGTGGAGTTGCAAGTGTTAGATTTTCTTGATATGGAAAATAAAATGAGATAAAAAAAAAAATAGGGGATGGGCTGGGGCCCAACTATCACATGATAGGTGGGGTCCAAAAACTGAGAGGATGCCACCAGTCCAACCGACTGGGCCTTAGAAGCAGAGCCCAAAGTTGGTGATCAGAGATAGTGACAGACATTAAAAAGGTCACAACCAAGAAGACCAAGCAAACACCATAATCTTTTCCAATCTTATATATTGGGAAAGATACATGTTAACCAGAAGAATGCCTTTATAGTGCTACTGGAAAAATTATCTCTTATATTTATATATCCCCTAAACCTTGAAAATCCAATCAAGGGATCCCTTATTCTTGCATATCTCTAGTATCTTGAGAATTTAGGGAGAGGGGGAGAAGGTAGATGCGGACAAGTACCAGAAGACCTAATTTTTGAGGCCCCCCCCTAAGCTGTCCCATGTGCATGTGAACATGTTCCCATCAAATTGCCTGTTCACTCAAGCAATCAAAATCAAATCAATTTTAATTTTAATTTTATGGGTACCTTATAGTTTTTTTTATGACTATTCAATTTTTGTCCTTGGAGTCACCTTAAAATCACAATCGTATGCACAAAGAGATTCTATTTTTGTTTGAAGGCGAAGTTGTACACGTACGTGATGATATTATTATATATTATTGGTGTCCACATTGTCATCATCCATCAAAAACCATTCCTCAAATCTTTTCATATAATAATGTTCATTAACAGTGTCACTTCATGTGTGGATACTGATCAAATCAAAATTTTAGGGCATTTTTATGTCTATAATTAACAAAATAATTCACTATCTATTAGATCAGCTAAATGGATCTCCTAATATAAGAATCATGATATAGATTTTAGAATATTGGTGCATATATTTTGATTAATAATTTAAGTTTTGTAAATCTAAGTTTAATAATGTTGATTCAATTTAATTGATGTCTTAATTTAGCGATAAGATAAATTATTTGGAAAATAAACATCATAATTTGAATTTTATCAATATAATCATCTTTTTAATATTTAAAGAACAAAGACAAGTAAGTTTGGATTTGAATTACTAAAATTCAACTTGACTTGTTCAACAAAATTTTGAATAATGAAACATTTTTGAAACATAACTTTCTTTCAGAATTCCTTTATTATCATGATAAAATACCGGAAAATTGATCAATTACACTTTGATTCAATGTCATTAACAATCATTCTTATCAACTTGAAAATGCAATTGACTTCAATTCAATGTGCATAATTATTGAATGACTTAAATTTTAGGATGATCCAGTTTATGATTTGACCTAAAATTTTAAGAGTTCGTCTGTGAAACGGATTTTCACTAAAGTATGTGATGGAAATAGAAAATGAGGACATGAAGTCAAAGAATGAGAGCCGATCGATCAAAAGCGAAGGAAGCTGTCACAGGCGCGGTTTTAATGGTGGCCAGCGATAAGGCCGTTGACACAGGCGTGATGTCAGTTTTAGCCTGCAACTCCCACGCTCACACTGGGCTGAATTGGAGCGACCCGACTTATTATTTAGATTATATATAAATACTTTATGTTAGGATTATTTGGGTGTGGCTATTTGAAACTTTATACTTGATAACAGTTTTTATAAAAATTTTATTGTTTTTTTCATTTGATTTTTTTCATTATTGCTGCTATTTTGTTGACAATTGTTAATTTAGACTATTAATCAAAACTTTTTTTTTGTTTGAAATTGTGTTCTTCGTTTTGCAATGGATTTTCTATCCTAAGGGATGTTTTTTACACCCCTAGTAATTAGGGCATATGGAGGATCACCTCGAGAATGGTCAATGGACAGCTGATGTAGTGATTACAACCATGGGGTCTAGTAATGTTAGGAATGGATTGTCAATGACTGTTGATGATGAACAGTCAATGGACGGTCGATTTTCCCCTAGAGGTGGGCCACAAGCAATTGTTGGTTCGAAAATCATCATACAATAATCATGCATATGGCATTGATAGAGATCAAGTGTGTGAGGGTAGACAATATGATATGATATGATATCATATAGGTAGCCAACAGACTTTTGAAGCATTGTGAAAGTATGACTTAGTTTGATGTTCATTTCTTGCTGTGTGGGTAATAAGAAAGTGACAGTGCATTGCGTATACTTAGACTAAATATGCATTATACATGTGTTTTGATAATGTCTTGACAAACTTTTCCACTACTACAAATCAATATTTTAGATAGTGAGCTATCTAGGATTGGATATCAGATTCGAATTTCATTAATATAATTTTCTCTTTTTAATTTGTTTTAAAAAATATTTTAAATGGTTAGACTCAATCATAAAAAGGTTGTCAACTCCATTACATAGAATTTCTCATTATCAAAATATAAAATTATATATATTCTATATTTTTTCTAAAAATTAATGTATATATGAGTGATAATCAAAATACTTCATACCTTTATAGAAAACATTAGCTTCATGAGACATATATGAAAGATTCACATTGTATTTATATTAGGGATAAAATATAGAATAATTTCACAAATAAACTCATATGTTAAATTAAAGTAAAAAATTAAAAATAACATAAATGGCCAAAATTCGACTATTAAACTTTAATTTAGTGATATTAAAATTATATTTTGAGATTTAGAGATTATTAATTTGAATTCCAAGCAGATTATGAATATATAAATTGCTTGTCAATAAACCGATTTATATTGTTGGGTTGCTTTCAAAAATAGCTACAATATAAATTTTTTTTTTATAATAAATCATTTCTACATTCCCAAACGGTCTGTTATTATAATTAATTGAACTCCAGTGGACACTAAATAACAAAGGTGCCATTTTGTCCTCAGCAGCTCATATGCTGCATCCTACGGCTAAGTGGGTGTTCTTGATTTGGCCAAAACAAATGCTGTGTTTCAAGTGAAATGGTTGGCATGCATGTTTTGGATCAGTTTTTAGGTGAAAGGAGCCCACAGCTAAAATGTCTAAGGATAATACTGTGACAGAGGGGCAGAATTTGAACAAGTTGAGCAATAACATGGTCAGATTATTGCGACTTTTGCATCCTTGTCGAGCTTTTATTATTTTTGAGGAGTTGGAAATGTGTTAGGACTCCAAGAATGTGACAACAAGTGGGGTAGGGTTGGAGCAAAATTGACTCAGCCCTTCTCCTCTCTCCTCTATGAAATTTGAGAGGGCAAATTTGGACTGACTGGTCATTGTTTGAATTAGTCTTGTCTAATCTCCTTTAACGTTGGTTCCTTTTCTTAGGTATTGGACTTTTAAGCTTATTATATTATGATAAAAACTAGGGCTCGAGAAATAAATGTGGAAATTCCATTATATGATTCGAGTTTGAAAAATTAAAATGAAAAATAAAAAATAATTAATTAAATTGGATATTTTAAAATATTTAAATCAAATTAAAATATTAAATTTTAAAATTTATTGAATATTGAACTGATTCGAATAATATAATATATAATTATTATCCTGAAACTAACTTTAAAATTGTTTTAAATATATTCTCCACGTGAATAATTGTTAACGAGCACTCCATTTACATATATATAGTCTAAAAGAAATGCTTCCATTTTAAAATCATTCTTTATATATAATTATGATAACATTATTGTATTTCATTTTCACTCATGTAATTCTTTTATAGTTTTGATCTTTTTTTTTTCTTTTGCAAAACATCTTACTGCAGAATGATTATTATCTTCTTTTCACATAATCAAAGTTAAATCCATAATGTTTTGATATTTATATGTTCGAAATGGTTTTACAAGAAAAAACATTTATTTTTATGATATACTAATTCAATGTGAAACATTAGAGAATGTTATACTATTGTATTATTTTTTAAAAGATATGGGAATATTTTGAAAAACTATTATTACTAATTTATATATGTGTAATAAATATTTTGGTGGGTGATTTAGAATAAAAATAATGGGTTTTACAAATAAATTATAACAGATTTAATATAAATACTATTTGAATTATTAAAATTTTTGGTTTGAAGTAGTAGTAGGGTATCCAGTTGTCTGATAAAGATGATTCTCAGTTCTCTGACCGTTATTGCTTGCTTTGCCCCTAGGTTCAACATGCGAGTCCTAGTGCTTGAGGCCCTTTTGGAAGATGCCCTATCATATAAGGCAAGGCTTAGATCTCAACTATGAATCAAATAAGAAGTCAAAGAAACCCTAAATCGGCCTTTTACTTATTTTCCTTAATTAGTTCATCTGTGCGGGCTTATCTGAGAGTACATTACATTTTAAAGGCAGTAAATGCTTGATCAAAAGAAACAACTGAAAAAAATAGCAGGATTGAGCAAGGAGCTGATGGTAGGGCCAATGACCAATTGAAGAATTACAGACTAAAGTATACAGACCATGCTTTTGCCAATGGGATAGACCGTAGTTTAATATTGTCATTATTATCACATCATTATCGAAATATTATGAAGTTACTCTGTGAGACTGTTATATAGAGGGTGTTTCTGATGAAATATTCCGTAAAATTCTTCTACAGGATGTTTTGAAGATTTTACAATGATTTTCTAGTAATCTTATCTATTTTATTTTTCATTATTTTAGTACTCGTATTTTCTAATCTTTTTTTAGATGGATTATCCTATTTGTTGATTTTTTAACTATGTTAATTTTAAAAAATTGATTTTAATTATATATATGTGTGTGTGTGTGTGTATTGACAGAAAAAAAATATTTTGAATATGTTAATATGCATATTTGGTTAAATAGAGATTACTCACCTTTTTTTTATTTATTTTAATTGACTTGAAACGTAGTTTGTTTAAAGATGATTATTTTAATATGATTTAAAGAAAAAACATTACACATTAATAATTGAAACTTATAATGAAAGTATTTGGACTATAAATTTATGACTATAAGGATTATAAACTTTGATTTATTATTTGTACTTTGGATTAATATTGAATAGAGAATGCAACTCAATGGACTAATATTCAATAAAGGATGCAATTCAACTTAACTAAGTCTTAATTGTAAATTAATTGAGACGAGTTATATGAATATGTGTCTTATTGTAAACAATTGTAAGCTATCTCTTATGTAATATATGCAATTTTTATAAATTTTTTCTTATTACTTTTAAGTCTATCTCTCTTTTTCTCTCACTCTCTACTTTAATATACTTTATTCTTAACATTAGCTGAACATATATCTATAAGCTATTGTATTATATGCCATATTATATTTATCTTTTCTTTATTAATGACTAACAATTAATTGCTAATATTTATATTATTTTATTGTTTTGCACAATTAACTATTAAAATTTATTTTTTTAATTATTTTGCATAATTACCTTCTATTATTTATTTATTCTTATTTATTTTTCTGCATAATTAATGGCTAATATTTATTTGTTTGCATTTTTTCTATATTATTATATGATAATCCTTGTTTTTATATTGACATATATTATTTATGATGATTATTTTACTTGTTATTTGGATAAAAATATTATTATATTATTATTTGATAATTCTTGTTTGTATTTATTATTTGATATATGTAATAAATATTATATATTACATTTATAATTAAGTATTATTTGATATATGTAATAAACAATATAATATATATTATGCATTATTTGATAAATAGTATTTGTTATATTTTATAAGTATTATTTGTAAAATGTTGTATATTATAATTATAAGTATTATTTGATCATTGTTGTTTATAAGTACTATTTGATATATAAAATAAATCTTGTCTATTATATTTTATAAGTATTCTTTGATATATTTGATAAATATTATAAACTATTATATTTTACAAATATTATTTGATATATGCAATGTATATTATCTAATATATTTTATAAGTATTATTCGATAAACATTATTTGTTACATTTTATAATTATTATTTGATAATTATTCTTTACTATAATTATCTATTTTGATATATTTAATATAAAATTTTAATGTATATCACAATTGATATTTGATATATATGTCAAATATTATTTCTTATTGATAAATGTTATTAGATATAATATTTATCTACATTTTTATGATTTGATATTTATAATTGATATGTGTTATTTCTTATATTTGTGAATGTTATTTGATACATTTGGTAATTGATAATTGTTATATTCTTCAAGTGTCATTTAATATATTTGATATATATCATTTGTTATAATATTTATAAATTATTGTTTGTAGTTTTTGTTTATTTAATAGAATTAAAATATATAAGTTATATGGAGAGGGGGACAAACTCAAACACAACTTGAGAAATTATTGAATGTATTAAAAAGAGAGAGAGAGAAATATTTGAAATATTGGCATGTTTCATAAATTTTACAGCATATTACTTTCAATACATAAGTATGATAGTATTTGTGAGTAGTATCGTATATAAATAGTGCCATAGCATATGTGAATAGAATAATATATATGAATAGTACATGTGAATTCGTATTGTATTTATGAATAATGCCACATTAGTGAAAGTGTCAAATATGTGATATCGTCAAATGAATATCAATTATACTATACAAATAACCTTATAAGGATCATATGTATTTGAGATAAATCTGTTTTATTATATGCTATTTAGAGAGTTAAAAGATATTTATTATCAATTAATGTGTACCTTTATATCATTATTGGATAACTTTATTAATTTCGACCATAAAATATTACCTTATATGTCTTATACGGCATAAAAAAATTGAGTTAAAGTCCTATATGTTGCATGGTATAAAAAAATGGAGCTAAGAATATATTTTACATGATGTATGAAAGGATAGGACCTTATATATATATATATATATATATGTTAAATGAATCTGGCATCTGAAATTTATATTGATGACCATTGTATTACATGTTTTGATATTTTGGCACATTAATGGAGTTAAGGATAAGAATGGATAGGATAGTATATATTCTTATCCATACTTAAGAGATTGTATGTTTATTCATATTTATACTTATATTCAATTAAATAATAAATATTCAATCTATTCAATACTCATAAAATTTCAGATAATCTATGGATATCTATTATTCAAATAGTTGTTAAAATTTTCTTAAAATACTTATATAAATTAAAAGATAAAGTATATAATTACTAATTTATAATCACATTTAACTAAAATAATACAAATTATATTAAAAAATATTATATATTAAAACATTAAATAAAATATTAAACTACTAAAATAATTGAATAATTTTAAAGTTTATATAGTTCTTCAAATACAATATATTAGACAGCATAATTAATAAATTCAATTATATAATTGTTAATATTATGCATCTAATATAATAGAAAATATTGAAAATAATCGACGTTATTTATATTGATTAGGTATGTGTATGTATAAGACATAGATATGGATTTGAGTATAAGTAAATTTGATAGTTCGATTAAGAAATGAATACATATATGAATAGAGTACTGCACTACCTGTATCTTGCTATTTAACTTGAGTATTATTCAATTTACCTGAGTAGAGTTTGAATGGATATTCATGAAATTATCAGATTTACCATCATGTTGATGGATCAACTCCACCTCCTAATATTAATATTATTATTTCTGCAAAATCACAATCTGTGAATATATATATATATAGATATATATATATATATATATTCACAGATTGTGATTTTGCAAAAATAACAATATTGATGGATAGATATTAAAGATTCATAAATTTCAACAATTCTAAAAGGATTAGTAGAAAAGTATATATAGATAATCACTTCAGTTTTGAAGTATATAATTTTTGGTAATTTTTAATAGGATGTAATAAAATATAATAAAATGTAATTAAGAATAAATTCAATAAATTATTAAATTAAATTTTCCTTTGATTACATTACATTTTATTTCAGTACATATTACTAAACATTATCCTAGTGTATAGGAGTTTTCCATATGTGATCTGCAATTGTTTGTAAAAACTTTGAACTGTTAATGCCCATCAATTGGCATGAAGAAGTCAAACATATGGTAAAGGAAACAAAATTTTAAGCAAAATTATTCGAAAGATGCCCTCTAGTTCGACCCATTATCTTTTAATGCTCAATGTGATAGAATTTTGTTTTTATACGTTTTTAAATTTATTTATTATGTTTCTTTTATTATTTTATTGTCAAGAGAAAAACTTGATTGGTAGATTATCAATTAAAGATTTATCGATTTGAATAATTTTTATTTTAATAAAATTATTTAAAATAATAATAAAATGATTATAAATAATTAATAAGTTATATAAATAATTTTAAATTTTATATAGCAATTTTATAATATAATAATATATACATCATTGTAAAATTCATCTATACATATGCATTAGGTTGAATAGAAAATTAAATATGTTTATATAATTTCAAAATTGATCAACAAATTTGGTATTAATTGTGCAATAAATTGAAAATTAAAATAATTTTTTAAAATTTGGATATAAAATAAAAGTAGTTTGAAACTAGCTTAAATTATAGATTTTAGAGATTCAAATGATTTCCATTAAACAAATGAAATTGACTCACTATAAAACATAAAAATTAATATTCTTTAGTTATAAATTTCATATTTCATTTGAAATGAAAAATTATACTCCTTCAGTTTCAAATTAATAGATTTATTTCTTTTTACACATATATTAAGAAATATTAGGTAATTTAATTAAAGTGATTATTTTTACTATACTTTTCCTATTATATCCTTGCATTTAGTCTTAAAATACTGGATATAGATGAATAGTAGTCATATTAAATAATTTTGAAATTTATTGTTCTCTAATGTAAAACTAAAGATAAGTGATATTGACAATAAATGAAATTATCAAACCATGAACTTCAAAATTTCAAATTTCAAATTTTATTTCAACTTTTAACAAGTATATTAAATGGTTATTATTTATAAGTGTATAACTATGAAATTAAATAAAGGTAAAATAAAAAAAAATCAAATAATTCAATACTTTCTAAAAAAGGAAACTAGCCTAAATATTGAGAGCCAACAAAAAAAAAAACCTATTAAATTGAGATGGATAGAGTATCTTTTATCATCAAGTTCAAAAATTAATTTTTTTTTTCTATTTGAACTTTTATGCCACAATTAATCCAAAAATTTTGAACTCACCTTTCACATTAGAAGAATAATTTAAAAAAAAGAAAGGGAATCCAAATGAGATTGCTAAAAATTAAACATGAAACTTGCCTCCATGCCTTCTTTTCCTTGCTAAATTTGCTAATGCTTAATTTTTAGCGAATAGGGAAAAGAAAATTTTAAACACCAGCAAGCTTTTTTTTAATTTTTCGATTTTTTTATTAAACTAAAACATACAACACCGTTTTGACTTGAAATTCTCAGTTCAATTTGTCTATCTTATATTTTCATCTATATGGTACGAAAATAAAAATAAAAAATAAAAAATATGAAAATGAACATAAAAAATATTTTTCAAAAATTTATAAAAGAATAGAAAAATATGAAAAGAAAAAAGTACAGAAAATTTTTAAAATAAAAAATGTAATTTAATAAAAGTTTTCGTATTTAGGAATGAAGATGGAAACGACGGACTCCAGTTCCAACCGCCGGATGTTTTAGGTCCTCCGGCCCATGTTTCATTTTTCCTAAGAAACCATTTCTTTTTTTCTGATTTTATATTAGGGTTAATTAGTTTTTTTTTCATAATTAATCAATTTTTTTATCTTTTAAAATTGTACTAATTACCTTAAGCCATAATTAAAAGAGAGCGAAGGAGTGTGAGTTAATCCTATGGCCCTGTTAATTAAGAACAATTCATGTTTACGTTGATTATTATTATTATTATTGACAATTCACCAATTCTAAGATGCAACGTGGCAGCGTCTGCACCATTTGTACTGACACTGATTTCCGGAGAGCAGATAAATCCGGGGTGGCCGACAAGTAGACAAGCCTGAATTTGTGTGGACAGCAGCTCTCTCCCCGTCTCTCCCGTCCACGTGTTCTCCATTAGACGGCTCGATCTTCTGCAACAACTGTACGGTCCAACTCCATACTCTTTAAATTCCCAACCCACTCCCTTATACCGCACCGCTCACTCGACTCCTCGGAATGCCTAATTTCGACATTCCATACTTTGAGGCAAATCTCAAGTAAATTAAGTTCTCGCATAGGGTTAATTTGGTCATTTCCTAATTATAAAAAAATATATCTTAAAACTCGAAGATTTTGAAAAGGATATTTGTCGTAGCTGAAAACCAAACCGATTCCAGCTCTCCTCCCTTTCAAAGCTCTCTCATTTGGTTTCATGGTCGGTTAATGTGAGGGATTATATCTTCATCACAAGAAGTAGAAAATAGATTTCAGTTAGAATAATAATAATATTTTGGTAAATTCTAGCGTTTTCACTGCACCTATCAATTGGTAGGGGTCGGCTAGATATGCAAGAAATTCACACAGTTGGAGGGGAAGGAGGAGGGCGGTTATTTGCCGGTGGAGGAGGAGGTGACAGGAGGCTGAGGGCTCAACACCACCTGAATAACCAAGCATTAAAGTGCCCCAGGTGCGATTCACTCAACACCAAGTTTTGTTACTACAACAATTACAACCTCTCTCAGCCACGTCACTTCTGTAAGAGCTGCCGTCGCTACTGGACCAAAGGCGGCGTGCTGCGCAACGTCCCCGTGGGCGGTGGCTGTCGCAAGACCAAACGATCCAAGCCCAAACAGAACACCTCGGCCGCCACAGACGCTGCTCCTACAACAACTGCACCACCACCACCACCACCACCGGCAGCACAGCAGCCGCAACGAGAGTGGAAATCGTCGAATTCTCACTCGAGCAGCGAAAGCTCGAGCTTAACCGCCACGAACACAGCTGCAACAGTTAGCAACGGTTTTGAAGCCGTTTCCGCGCATTCTTCTTCGAATACTACTAATAATGATATACTGAATTGTATTGGTGAGTCGAAGATATTTGCAAATAGTAACTTAAATCCGAGCTTTGATCATGGTTTGCTAGAGCAAGGATCGGACTGCACAGCTGGCATATTTTCGGAGATTGGAAGTTTTACCAACTTAATTACGTCTTCGACAACGCACGAGCAGTTGCCATTTGGATTTAGTAACATGCTGAGCCAGCAGAGTGTTGAACATCCGCAGTGGCAACTTCAACAGCAGCAGAAGATGGTGGATATGAGTGGAGAGGAGCTGAAGATGCAGGAGATGGCGGGAGGGTTGATTGATCAGACGGTTCACGTTGAGTTGTCAGCCTTGCAGAGTAGTAGATCAGGGAATGGAGGGTTTGGAGCGCTGGATTGGCAGGGGAGTGGAGATCATGGTTTATTCGATCTTCCTAACGCCGTTGATCAAGCTTTCTGGAGCCAGAGTCAGTGGATTTCTGATCAGGATCACTCCGATCTCTATCTCCCGTAAATCTCCTCTCCTTTTATCGTTTTTAACTTTAAAACGGGGATTTTTAAAAATGAGATAGAAAGCCAAAAAAAAAAAAAAAAAAAAAATCTCTCAAAGAAAAAAATGAAAAGAATAAAAAAAAAGATAAATTGAGAGAGTCTATATGGGAAAAATATGAATGACTGCTGTTTATTTTATGTAAATTTTTTCAATATTTATTATTTTCTTTTTTTTATATGCGGGCTTATTATAATGATTTTGAAAGATGTTTAGGTTTGATCTTTTCATGCTACTAACTCTCATTTTAGTTTTTTTTACAATTATTTTCTTATTTTTTGGAGGTGTTATATATATATATATATATATATATATATAAAGAATTTATTATTTATCTTTTGTTTTAATTATATAAATCAATATAAATTAAAACATAGAGGAAAATAGTGTTCTGTTAGTTTCCACTTATGTTTCCATCTATGCGTATCTTTCTTCTGATGTTAATGCTTCTTGATCAACAATGCCTTTGAGAAGGTACCACGTCACCATAATTGAAGACACTAGTGGCGATAATTACACACAGGAGTGAGGCAGGGTGCTGGGGTTGATCGGTTACAGATGAAATTATTTAGTGATATTAGGTCATCGGAAAATAATATTTTTATATATAAATATATAAAATTTATTTATAATAATAATAATAATAAGAAATATTATTTTGAAGTATTTCGTAGTATAATTTGTTCGGTTACAGAAAGCGGAAGGAGAGTGTACGGGCAGTAGTGTTAAACTTTACCGTAGCGGGGCCCACGGATGTTGTGACCAGGCCCATGCGTGATTTTGACTCCACCTCGCTGTAGATTCCACGTGGGATAAATTAATTGGGTGACGCTAGGGAGTCGGTTTGTCCGGTTCCAGAACTATTAGTGATAAGTGGCGAACAGATTAATAATGCTGGAGGAAAATGTGAAAATATGGGTGATGACGTGGCGGAGCATGTGGGCCATAGATTAGGTGGAGGGCGGTAGTTACGGTAAACTATGGTGGTGTGCGGTCCGTTGGGACCACAGGCATGTGCAGAAGTGTAGGAGTCACGCTTTTCACTTTAAAGCTGAATATATATATATATATATATATTCAAAAATAATATCATGAATAATATCTGGTAGGATCAAATCTTTCACTACGCCTAGATGATGAGCAACATTTGTTTTATTTTTTGCATAAACGAGTTGGGGTGAGCACAATCCTTAGGTAAATTTTGCTCTTTTTTTATAAGATACTTAAATATCTTTAAATTATAAAAAATAATTTAAAAATCTCTCAATTTAAAATTTTCGCTTGAAAAATAATATAGGCATATAACAGTTTATTGTAGGATTGAAAATTTAAATTAGCCAAGCATCAATTTTTGCAGTTTATCAATTAAGAGTTTTGAGTCAAGAGATTTTAAGTCACATTTTATAATGTAAATACATTTAAATACATTAATCATCAAATGAGACAAGTGAAATTTATTTTGACATTAATTTTATATAATAAGCATTCTTTGATTTATTTTTTGCATAAACGAGTAGGGGTGAGAATGTGATGGCACAGTTTGGAGATTTAAATTTTTTTTTTTTATTTTGATTATTGAGAAATTATTTTTTTTAAAGAATAAATATTGCTTTGCATTTCTAAGATAATTCGATTTGTTTGTATGCATGTATTTTAGATAATCTAATTTGATTATTTAATTCTTTTAAGATAATTTGGTTTAGAATAATTCCATTCGAGTTTTTGATATTTTTAATTTTTATATTCTTTAAAAATTTCAAGTGTGATTATACTTGTACACTAAAAATGAATTTGATTTGTTATTATTAATAATTTGATTTTTTAAAAGAAAAAGAAATTCGTTTTTGTATTGATTATAGTTTTTTTAAAAGAAATTTTGTCAATAGAAAATTAATTTCAAAATAAATTAATATTTAAATTTTTTAAAAATTATTAAATTAAATTGATTAAAATTTAAAAATGTGATTGTTAGACAAAGAAAATTTTATAATAATAATAATAAACATGCTCTAAATGTTTGACTAGTAATTAAAATGTTAGGGTAATACTAACAGTGATAGTAGTTATTATTATATGGTATTTTTACGAACAATATATATATATATATATATATATATTCAAAATGATTTTATTTAATTATGATTTCCTTTGTCGAAGACACTTTTATGTTTCTCAAATTTTACAGTGATTTTAGCTATTGATGAGAATATTATTACCTAAGTTAGCTCGGTCATTTGACTGATTTCGTATTCCATTGTTGAAGTAGCAAGTTTCGTTCCTTCTTCCTAATCCCATTCGGTAAATGTTAAATTTAGCTATGCCAATTAAATAAGCAATTGAAAGCAAACTAAAACCTAAAACATTCACAATTAAGAAAAAACTCTAATAATTGCTAATCATATTTTGTTGCTCGTAGTAGATAACCTAAGAGTATTTCCAATCCACTCTTTATTCAACTTAAACTCTTTATTATAAAGAATTGTTTTTTAAAAAAAAAACTCCAACTCATTTTCTAAATTTAAGAGTAAGTTTGACTCTCTCTATATGTGAAAAATTAAAATTCACTCTCTATATAAAATATAATTAATACAATTCAATTTTTTATATGTATCAATAATTGTTACTTGTTTTCTATTGACTTTCTTTTTTATAAAACTTTTTTTTCCTATATTCCCACAAGTTAACATTAAATATTTTTATTGAATAAAATGAAATAAAAAGTGAAGTATAAAAAATCCATTAGACTTAAATAAAATTGTTTACCCTTTATATTTAAACATTCCTTAAAATGCTCTTTATTACTCAAAGTATGCTCTTTATTTTAAAGAGTACCGTTAGAGATGCTCTAATAGAGAATAAATCAAGAGTGATTTTGTCATTAGAATTGCTCTTGCTTATATGATAACCATTGAGTAATTAACTGTTAAAACACTTATATGATCAAATATATTCAAAGGGTAAGGGTGTCATGAATATTCATCTAACACTCTATATAAGATAAATATAGTATGCATATTGCTCTTATCATCTTTATGCATATCTTTTTTTTTTCTGGTTGCTTTCTTATTACAAAAATATGGGTTGTATTTGACTTAAGCAAGATTACTAATTTCATGATAGGTGGTCCTCATCATTCCTTAAAATTTTAGGCTACAATAAAAGGGTTGAAAGAGAAGCTACTGGTGCTGGTGTTCCCACCCCTGGCTTCATGGACTTAGAAGAGAAATTTTTTGTTATCTAAAAATTTGATTTTTGTTCAGTAGTTAAAAAAAACAAAAAAAAAAAAAAAAGACTCAATGTGGACTCAAAATTTAATTGTTGTTAGCAAATCATTCTTTGTTTTAGTGGCAAGTGGATATGCTTTGAAACTTAAAGAGTCTTAGGTTAACATTTGATTAAGTACATTGGTGCCTTTTGTAATCACACAACACTGCTAAAAAATAAAAAGAAATTGAATTGTTATTAGATTTTGACGTTATCAGTCAAATTTGAGAACAAACTTATATGTTGTGTTGGTTTAGATTTAGGTTTAAACTTGAAGGAATTTGAATATTTATAGTGGTTGAGTTAAATTGGTTAATTGATATGGACACTTTGTAAGTATTTGATAGAAAAGAAAAGAAAAGAAAAGAAAAAAAAAAGGATATGCACACTAAAACTGGTCATTTTCCTGTCAAGTCAATTTTAAATCTTTTTCACATCATTTTCTTTAAAATTTTAAATCAATCAATTCATAATTTTAATTTTAAATAAAAATATAATTTTAATTTTATTTGAAAATATTTTTAATAAATTAAATTAAATTCATATTATTATAGGTCCAATAAATTTAATAGATCAATATATTAAGTTAGATCAATTTTAAATTGAATAATCTTTAAATTTAATTAATTTTGAATTTGTTTCAATTCATATGGTAGTGTAGTATCAAATATTTTTAAAATTAGATTAATTATTATATCCATTAATTGATCGACTTTTGATTCAATTGATTCAATCAATCTAATTCAATAACGTATTATTTTTTTAAAATTGGAAAAATATAAAAAATGCCTCAAAATATTTAAAAAATAAAAACTATAAAATAATAATAAATTTAATATTTAAACTTTAATAAGAGAGTATAATTTTTAAAAATTGTTATATTTTTATAAATTAATATATTTTTAAATTAAATTAATTTGATTAACTTATTTTAATTAATTTTTAATTTTTAGTTGTCGATTAATTTTGGAATTTATGAACTGAATCCATTCTTAAAACACTAGTGGTATTGATAGGTACGTTGTTGGTTAAAAATTCGGCAGCGTTTGTTTGTCTTTCTGTTAGGAATGGCGCTATTTTCCATCTCTCATCCTGTCCTTCTATTTTCCCTTCATCTATGTCTCCATGGGAATTTCTCACTCTATGGAAATTCTCCACGAGACAAATTTTGTTATTTTATTTAGTATTTTTAAATTTTTTAAAATAAAAATATTTTATATTATAAATTAATAAAATTATATACAGAATATTTTTATATATCTAATAAATATAAAAATATATTTAATATTTTCAAATCTCCAAAAAATCTATTTTAAAAGTTTACGTGAAAACTTGTGAGGTGAGAGTATAATCTTACTGCGCTCCAAGAGAAAAAATGCAAAATTTCTCACTTGGTGGAGGTAGATTCCATTATTCGTGTGTGATCGATGTTACAAGCTTCGAGAGTCATTATTATTATGGGTACGGTGTCGTATAGGTTTTGGACTATGGAGAAGAAATGGCCCGTTTGACTGTAAACGAGTAGCAGAGAAATAATTGAATTGATTTGTATTTCGCTATGATCACAACAGAAACGCATTCAATTTATAAAGTTTTCGAATTTTAATTGAAATTAAATTTATTTTTTTTTCTCGTTTCAGGCAATTAATAAATGAAGAAATGCAAAAGTGCAAGATAAGCTGCCCATATCATTAATGATGTTATTGCTTTGTTTCTAGGGATATTTCCCTATGACTGCATGCCTCTTTCATAAAAAAAATAAAAAGAAAAGAAAATATGTTATTGCTTTCAAGGAATGATCTAAATTTGCTTGCTTTTATTACGAGTGAGCAATTTGGGTCTTAAAATAAATAAATAAACAAATAACCCACTTAAATTTGATTTTTATTTTTTATAAATTTAATTCAATTTTTAATTATTTTAATTCAACTTAATTTTGATGATTTAATTAGTAAATTAAATAAAATTAATTGAACTTTTAAATTTAAAATAAATAATAATAACTATAGTTTTATATTTTAATTTGATAAAAATATAGCCTATATTAACATAATCTATGATATATATTATTGATATATATATTTAAAATTAATTTTTTTGTTCAAATCAATTTGCTTTTTTTTTTTTTTTAGTTTGATTGTATCAAAAGTGAGCGGTTTAGATTTTAATAAAAAGAAAAAAAATGTTCAATTGAATTAATTTGATTTTTTTATTTTTCTAAAACTTGATTTAATTTTTGATAAAAAAATCTCATTTATTTTAGCTCAGTTTAATTTGAATAATTTAATAAGTAAATTAAATAAAATTGATCAAATTTTTTATTATATTTTAAATAATTAAATAAAATTTTATTTATTTGAATAATATAAATATAATTTTATACTTAAATATGATGAAAATATAATATATATTCAGATAATGTATTATACATATTATTAATATAAATACTTAATTTTTATTTTATTAAATATTTTAAAATGCTTTTAAAAAAACAATTCAAATCAAATTATTAAATTAAATTGATCTACCTTAATTTGAATTTTTTTTAGTTTAACTGTTTTTTGACTCCTGGTATCAATAGGCATCATGTTCTCACCATGCATGATTTCATATAATCATGGCACCTAACTACAGGGTATAGTTGATAATATCTGTGATGTCTATATACTAATAGCAAACTCTTGTATTATGTCATATAATTATAATAATAAAATTTAAAATATATTATTTTAGTAAATAATTAATTTAATAATTATTTATTATTTTATAAAAAATTATTATTTAGTAAATAAAATAATTAAATAATTTTTTTAAAAATAGAGATAGTTATAATAAAAAATAATTTATACTTAAATTTATTGATTTATTACTTTAATTTTTTGTAATATAATTTTTTAAAAAAATTTATTAAATTTAAATGAAGTAATTTTTTTATAATTAATCAAACATATAATATTAATTATTTCATAATCGAAAATAAAATTAACATATATATTATAATAAAAGATTGTATACTGATTTATACTTTTAATTTTATGTGATATAATTTTAAATTTTTTTATTAAATTTAAACAAAGTACTATCTAAGAATCTATTAGATTATTGTTACTTCTTATATATTTAGAATTTTGAATAATTTATATAATTAGTTTAAATTGTAGTTTTCTATTTAGATTTTTTTCTTTTAGGTTTTCTAATTTTATATTTAAAATTATTTATATATGTTTTAGTTTTTGTAATTTTCTGTTTAGAAATTTTTTTATATGATCTGTTTTTTATTTAAAATTTTTAATATTTAAGTTTTTTTTTTTTAAAAAATTTTCTATTTAGAAGGTGTTTTTTATATGACAATTTATTTTTTCAATTCTCTATTTAAATTTATATTTGATATGACAATTTTTTAACATAATATAAAATAATGACATATGACTATATAATAAACAATTGTTTGGCAAATGACAAGAAATGGTTTAAAACTAATTCTAAGACTATAATTAATAAATTTTTTATATGATATTAGTGTCATGTTTATAATTTTTACAATTTAGGTTTTTAATTTTTATTACTAAATAAGGAATGATCTATACACCATAAATCAATCAAGCCATGTGTTAGCAATTCGGTAATTTGACTTGGTGATTATTTTTTAAATTAATTTATATTATAAATAAATAATTGTATATTTAATTTTAAAATTCATTTGGTAACCAAATTAAGGCGGAATGAGTACATATTTAATTCATTTAATTTTATGAATAATTCATTTAAACTCAACTAGTAATATTTTTAATTATTATTTATATATACAGTATAATAATTAGAAATATATATTTTATTATATGAATAATTAGCGTACTAAAATATATAAAATAAATATTATAATTTTAGTCACTTTGTAAATTTTAATTAAATGAGATAAAGCTCTCTTTCATACTAGTATACACCAAATGGGCATTGTTTGGGACAAATTTCTATTAAAATAAAAATCAAAAGAAAAATAAGGAAAACTAATGTTGGTTACTTGAATCATTTATGGGCTTATATTGGATTCGTTCAAGGATTTCAAAGTTAATTCAACGTGAAAATTCCAAATAGAATTCAAATGAAAAAGATCGTATGTGTAGTGAAAGTGAGATAACAATAATAATAAATATTAAATGCAATATTCTTATTAATATGTATTTTGTGTGTATGATTCAAATTAAATGCTATCGAGATTGATTTTTTTTTTTGGTGATAAATGACTATTATTATTCATATTTTGTAAATTAGAAAGAATTCATTTATATATAAAGGGTAAACTTTGTCACAAATGTAATAACTAAAACAATATAGTGCTCTTATTTGTAATTTAACAATTTATGTGTTACTCTAACCATTAATTGATGACTACTAATCTTAAAGCCACTAATCCCCAAATGCAGATTACTATAACTTTTGCTTTGATGCATTGAGGATATTTAAAGAAGATAAGTTATCAATTGTGAAGATGTAAAACTCTAATGTCTCATAGTATTACAAAATAAATATTCGATTACCAAATTTCAATAATTTGATAATTGATTTCTAATAATGCTATTTGCCTAATTGTGGCTATAGATAGACTCTTCATTGATTTTTTTAAAAAATTTTCTCTGGGTAATGACGCTTGATCAAGTTTTAATTTTTTTTTTTCTAAATTCAAACTCAGTTTATTCAGATACTTTGATATTTTACTCAAGTACACTAGTTTTTGAACTTGTTACAACTTTCCTTAACGCGCCCCTCCACAATTTAATTGACTACTCATAGTCATGTATTCAATCAAATAAAGTGGGCATTGGTTTGACGTTCAATGGTCCAAGATGGGGGGGGGGGCGATGGTAGCCATGGGCTAGGTGAGAGATGTGACCTGTTTAGCCGCCCTTTTCCATAGTCACATTCTAATTTCCCCTTATGAGAACGATTTATCAATGCACTCATTGCCACCGCACCCTATTGTGTGTCCTGCTTTGCCTTGGCATTACCAAGTCACCCTTTGGAGCTTGGGGCACATGGATGTGGCTAGTCGTTTATAAGGGTCATGGTGTTAGGCGCCCTCTTGTTGATGCATACAATTGCCATACTTCCCTATACTGCCTTTCTGGTTTCGTCAAAATTTTAACAATAGGCCAGGTTCATTAAGGCTAATTGGTTTTATACTATAAGGTGACCGCCGCATTGCCATAGCTTGGTTTCTGTATCATTAGCATATCAAATTTAGAAAATGTTTCCATGAATATGTTAACAATGAATTATGTTCATTATGTTGTATAGATAGAGTGAGAGGGGGGAAAAAAACAGAAGTTGATGGTATTATTATTAAATTTGAAACTTGTAAAGAATTTATAGAGCAATAGATAAATCGAATCAAATTTAACTTGACTTAGTTCAAATTTAATTGATTTATAACACGAGTTCAAAATTTAGATACGAGCTTAAAGTTACCAAAATCATAATATTTTAAATTTTTTAGTATACTTCAATGAAAAAAATCCAAATGTTATTACAAATTTATAATAATATCCAAATTTTTATGCATTTGCAATTACACATGAAGAATGTTAGCAATATTCCCTTATAAACACTTTCCTCAAATATTAATTATTTGATTGGCTCATATCATCTTTTAATTTATTAATTTAAATATAATACTCATTAAAATATAATATTTAAATATTAACATATCACTTAATATAATCAATAATTTTAAAATTTTAAAATTACGAGTTGATGTAGATTAATTAAATACTGACTTGCTAAAAAGAATGTTAATAACTAACTGTTACTAATTTTTTATACCTATTAATTAAAATGATATGTAAAAAGCAATATTTTCTATATATTTTAAATCATAGTTTAGTTTTTAATAATATTTTTTTTAAGAAAGGAAGAAGGGTGAAAAGGTTGGAAAGGAGAATGAAGAGATATTTTAATATGCTAAATAATATTTATCATTTTTTAATTATTTATATAATAAATATATAATTTCAAGTATTATATTATAAATATATATTATAAAAATAGAAAAATATTAATAATTGAATTTAAATCAACTATTCATAAGGCTAACCGAATATATTAAACTTTTGGTCATGGTTTGTTGGTTTACTAAATAAACTTCAAAATCAAACTCGAAATTATTTATTTACAAATATAAATGAGTTATTATTAAATCGAGCATCAAACTATTTATAAATTGCTTAATTGATTTATAGCCTTAACGATTCCAATATAAATAAATGAAATTAAATATTCATGAATCACATACCAATGAATTAAATATTCATGAATCACATACCAATGTAATCAAATAGATACCATCCACATTGAAAATAAGAAGTTTGTGAAAGAAAAAATCTCCCTTGTGACTCTTACCTAATAAACTAAAGGGGCGAATGTTTCTCTTGTGGCTCTTACCTAATAAATAAAGACCAAAAGCCAACACGCATCCATTGCCATGGGCTGCACTAGCAATGGTTACCCGCATTCGGGCAAGTAGTGGTGGCCTGCTGAGCATATGAAGACCCTGGATATATTACTTGTTCTGGTAACAAATTGCTCATGCCATAGGTGCCTAATGCTGTGCACGTATACCCCCATTATGTTTTCCTAACAAATCATATGCAATTTTGATGCTTGACTTTAAGTTCATGAGATTAGGAATTTAATGCTGGCATCACCCTTCTAAGAAGTGCTGATGTACCACAAAACAATCTTTCACTTAACACGATATTATTAGTTGGCCATGAGACCTCTGCCACTGAGCAATTCAATGGCTCTGGTTAGGAATATGACCTGGACGTCTCAGGAAGCACCACACCATAACTGAAATCTATAATACAATAGTGCTTGGCAAAGTGACTTGATAACTATATATAAGTGAGCCAACCAACAAAACATAATATTTTACTTGCTTCCCTCCAGAAGAAATAAATAAAGCTTATGCTGCCATAAAAGCACCGGCTACTTAAAAATAAAAGACGAGAAAAACTTCATCACTTCTCTACGTTATACCAACGAACTCCAGATTGATAAGTACTCAATGGGTCTCGCTCATTTTACAGATTTACAGCAAACAAGCGCTCTCCAACGCGGAGGCTTTCGCAACCTGTGCAGCTGTCTCTGTTCAGTATTTTCTGGCCATTGTTTATGGTCAGCAACTGCCATTCTTAGAGGGCTCCCGGACCATTCTGTCACCAATCTGAACATATAAAAAAGCAAGTAAAATGTAAGTAAAAGAAGTTCAGGAAAGTAAGGTGGAAATAACAGACTACAGCAGCTAGGTTTACAGGAGGATTTACATGGGGAATGCGAAAGAGCGTGCGCTTGCAGTGCTGTCACTTGAATAAAGAGAGACGCTTTCTAGCTGTCCTGAGGGTGGATCAGCTTCAATGGAGCTTGTTTCCCTATCATCATCTTGATTAGTTAAGCTTGGCCTTGAACTTATTAGGCTTTCAGAGCTAGCGGGCAATCTTTGAGGTTCAATAGTCTGTTCACAATATTCTGTTGCACCTTGTGTGGATGCTGCTGCCTTCGTGTTGTTATTAGTGGCAGAATCTTCCTCCCAGCTGTCTGCAGCTTCATTCAATGAGGATGACAAACGGTTCGACAATGATCCTTCCTCGCTTGCAACCTATAATTTCTAAATTAATCAGGATTCGATGATTTATAAGAATACATTCAGTGTCCACAGACTAGAGGTTGGAAATGGGAGACAATACAAGCATCAATCCTCTGGAGCACCGACTTTGAATGAATGAAATTTGGTAGAGATATATGAACTGAATAGCACCACAACCCTCAAAATATCAACATTATAATTACCCGATTTGTAGTTCACCAGCAATAGCCACTTGTAAAATTTACCATCCTATCTGTATACAGATAAATCCCCAAGTTTGTTTAATATCAACTTCCCAAGTAAACAGAACAGAAGCAAAAAAGTGATGGCCAGAGCATCTATGGCATTTGAGGTCTAATAGTTTTATTCCTATTGTAGTCATGGCAAAGGTGCCCGGAACATGCATAAGAGTTGAAAAAGAAACAATTGACTGACAGAAAGCAAAAGAGAAAACAGGCTAATATTTGTAGAATCTCCCTGTCTAATTATTTGCAGTTCTATGTCCATTGCATGTGTAATTTAGTAATTATTGATGGTACGCAAATGAGCAAGCATCTGCGAACTCCATACCTCTTCTACAGAATTATCAATGGAAACATCTTCTCTCCCTCTAAAATCTTCTTCGTCTCTGATTGTTAACCTCTCGCAGCCATGTTGTTCAATATTGCATTCATCTGTTACCTCTTTGATCAGTTGAACTGCGTCTCTTTCATCCGAATCCTCTACGTCTTTCATCACAAACTTCTCGTAGTCAGAAGTTCCTACCTTCAATTCATGTGCAACGAGTGACAATCTTTCTAGAATTTCTTTAGTAGAGTCACTACTTTCGGTATCAGAATCAACTGTGGAAGAGAAGTTATAATGGCTGAATTCATAACTTTCATCCTGGCTAATAGATTCTGCATCCATGAGAAAATCCTTGAACAAATGATAATCGCTGTCTTCAAGAAATGTGACCATCTCTGGCTTGTTATAGTCCTCGTCCGCATCCCTTTTAATATAAATCTTCTTCCTTCCCTCGTCACTTCCATCTAATTCACTAGTGTGATTCTTGGCATATCCTGCTTCGTATAATGCATCCTCGCAGGTCATGAAACCATCAGTTTTTCTTCCTGGGTTCCCGTCCATTCCATCCCTCTTCTTTCTATTAAGTTCGAAATTAGTCCTCTGATTCTCAGTTAGTCCTTTCAACTCCTGAGAGTTCTTGATGAATTCGAAGGACTTGTAAACAGGTGTGTCTGTGAAGTTTGAGCGCCCGGACAACACAGATTCTGTTCCTGTGAAGATATTCATGCTTAGCATGCATTGCAGAAATAAAAAAAATAAAAAAAAAAAAGATAGAAAAGCCCAGAAAATTCAATTATTTTGTTTCGTATGAAACATTTAGGATTTTCTTCTATAGGAGGACTAATGCTAATAGGACTAGAAAGAATGCAGGAGATTCTGCAAACACATATTCAATAATCTAAAACTGCAGAAGTTTCAAATTATATTACATCTTCAACTTGAAAATGTATAAGATGTGATGCATTGAAACACAGACCTGTCTTATCGTCGGTGTCATAGATCATATTCAATTCTCTGATAAAATGGAACATCTTTCATGACCCACGATTTCCCTAGTTATGATTCAATTCGGAATATCTCGTTCTTGTTGTGGTTAGCTTCAAGAACATGTAGGATTGTGCTTAAAGCGAAATTCCATACAGATTTGACTACAAGAAATGTTGATGCTGGACACCCTTCTCACCTGAACCAAGAACCAATGGACTGTTAATGCAGAACCTGGGTATGAAAGCAAACATGTAATTCTACAAGTTAACAGAGAAAGGATAAGATAAAGAAAGAATAATTCATAACAGATATATAACATCCCCTGCATTCACTATATTCAGGACATTGAGGACTTGAAAACATGATTTGATTGCCTAAAAAGCTTTGATATTAACAACCAAGAAGAAGCCACATTTTCATTATAATTATTATTATTATTGTTATTATCATCATCATCATCTTAAGCTAATTATATTAGGCAAAAGATAATGGCGAATATGTAATTATCGTTGTTATCATTATCATCATATAATCTGAAAAGAAAATGCAATTAGTTGGCAGAATTATATATGGAAGAAGATAACAAATCCTGAAACCAATTGCATTGGTTAAAAGGTAAAGAAAAGGGAATTTTTTTTTTTTTAAAAATAACACCTTGATTACACGCTAGGAAGTCCAATGTTCTCACCAACCAACAGGCAACAGGCAAAAACCTTGAAAAGAAAGCAACAACGGCAATCAGCGAAAATCATTGTTAAACTCAATACCAAAAATCATCATTTCCCCTACCAATCAAGTGACAGAGAAGCAAAGCAAGAATGTCCGAAACCAAGATAGAATTTCAAAAAAAAAAAAAAAAAAGATTATTCAAGTCATGGAAAGCATTGGAACTAAAAGAATTGAAAAAAAATAAATAAATAAGAAGCAGCAAAATTAATGAGATATCCAATGGGGGAATAGCACATAAGCAATGACCAGTTCATAATATAGAAATTGTGAATCCATAAAAAAAGACTAGTTGTTAGTTTGTTGCAATTTTATGATAATTTTGTTTTTTTTTTCGAATTAAACTAATAATAATAAAAATAATAAAATCAGTGGTTGGAGTTGAACATGTCAAACCTGTCTGTTGGAGTTGAACATGTCAAACCTGTCTTCTAAGGACCAAGCATAATTGGACTAATAGGTTCACCCATTTTCTGTCAAAAACAGTTACGAGCTGATCTGTATATCAATATTATTCACTGAATATAAAGCTTCTACCAAAATGGTCCACTCTATTATCTATAGATGCTTTTCACTTGGCCTAAGCTGGTAATCCCCTTTAAAGTTCATCTAGGTTGGCTGCAATTAAAGATTTTAACATAAATAAATGCTACATTAACGGCAAATAATCAAGCAAGTAATTCAGCAAATGTAAACTCGCGAGCCTTATATTGAGAGTGTGTCAAGGAGACAATCTAATCGTAAATATTTTGGGATTTTTATTAGAAAGCTTTAGCTTTCTTTTCCTTAACTATATTTCGAAATTTATGGAAAAATGATCCGGTATAAAGCTCATAAAAAAATTTCTCTTAATTTTGATAAATTTGACCTACTTTTTCCAACCGATTATTTATAATTAATTGGACTATATTTATATAGTTCTAAAATTTTGATTATATTTAATAAAGTGTAACAATTATAATAAAAGGTAATTAAAATAAACTCGATTGGATTACATTATATCATTAAATCTTTTCATTGCCTTTCTCAAAAAAAAAAAAAAAAAGAAAGGGGGGGGGGGTCTTTTTGCTGCAATTTAATCAATCTCATAACAATCACGGCGGATCAAACGGTCCAAGGAACGTGGTCGTATCATAGCAGCAACCCCCATTTATTATTTATATATAAAAGAGGAAATCACTAACTTGAAGGCTAAAGCTTAGGCACGCCCGCAGGCTTATTTTGACAATAAATATATATCTCAATTTGAGTTTGGTGTTGAGTTTAAAATCATTCGTCTCCTCAGTTATAACTCAAAAAACCAAAAAAAAAAAAGGGTTAAAGCTAAGGTTAATATTATGTACATTAACATTCCCCTTAAATTCAAGTTAAGATGGTAAAGAATTTGTAACATGTTACATGTAATTTATAATCTACAAATAAGATTATGATATCGAAAAGATGAATGAAATTTTAAGAAGAGACAAATAAGTTGAATATTTACTTGAAGTACATGATTTCTTACAAAGTGATAATCGTTCTCAGCATATTTTGTATGTTGATGAAAAATTCTCAGCATATTTTATTGAGGGGGCCTATATCTTTCATCTAAAACCATCCTTAGCTCAAGACTAATAAGAGTATCTGTTGACTTTGACTAGAATATGAACAGATTCAGATTGTCAAAAAACTTAACAGACCTGGCCATTTTACATGACCTGAATTAAGGAGCTGAGCAGATCTATCAAATGATGTGAACCTGCTGGTGGTGAGAGAATATTAAGCTGAGTTATTCAAAGAAGCTCGAGTAAAGAATTCAAGGCTGATGGACATGTACTAGAAGTTTCCATATTGCGGCCTAGACCCTAACGGAGCAAATGAACCATGATAAGATTGGTGGGTTTTAAACGCAATTTAAAACTCTTGAAGAGCTTCACCTTGTTCTAACAGCTTACCATTTTTCTCCACATAAATAGAAGAGTAAGGCAGAGAAAAAGAGGTTAGATTCTAGTGCCTTATTTTCATTTCTTATTTCACAAAATAGTATCTAACTTAGGTAGCGTTTGATAAAATTGAAATTTAAGTATTGAAAATTTAAAAATTAAAATTTAAAATTTAAATAATGAATAATTTAAATACTGAAAGTTTTTAATTGTATAATTGGTTGATATAAATTAAAAATTAAAACTGAATCTAATTAATCTATTTGATAATTATAATTATTGAATATATATTATATTGATTTTATTTTTAAAAGAAAATTTGTTGATCTATTAAGAGTATATAGGACATATTAATAAAAATATTTAAATATTTATTAGCTGAATCAGTTAAGTGATAGTTTTAAGTTAAAAATTTTAACGTGATAGATAAATAAAGTTATTAAACAAATTTTAAAAAATACGTGCTTAAAATTTTAATTTTAAGTGTTAAATTGTGTTATCAAACAATCTCTTAGATATAAAAATGCCTATCTTAAGGCATTTCTGAAACATTTTAAATTTTTTCTTGTATTTATCAGCCATTAATTCTATGTACAGATTATTGCTACAAGTATCATCCACAATCTAATATATAGAATAAATTTGTAAAAAAAGTTTTAATAGTTTTTTTTTTTGAGAAATGAAATATCAAACAAATTTGAATAATATATTAAAGTTTGGAGCTTTTTATATAATTAAGATAATTTAGTATTTATAAAAAAATTGAATGCGTGTTTGGTATCAATAAATTCTACAGATTTTATAATATTTATTTGTAAATTCATATTTTGTATATTTGATGTAAATGAAACTTTATTAAAAGTTTAATTTATTAAATTTTAAAATTGATTATAACTAAATCAAATTCTATTAAATTTGATAACATTTTTAAATAAATTTTAAAATTATAAATTTTTTTATCACGATACAAATACTTTTAACTAAAATATTTGTTTACTCTTTTTTTTTTCTTTCTCCTTCTTTTTCTCTTTCATATTTCTTTGCTTTTTAATACTTGTAAAAAATTGAAAAAATAATATTATGATATTTTTATAAAAATGATATATTTTATTAAATTCTACGCTTAAATTAAATATAAAATTCATTTTATTTGAAATGAATTTTAGTTTTCTTTAATAATATATCAAATAAAAATTTACATTTTACATATGTGTGTGTCAATATGGACTTTGTTGAAATTAATTTATAAATGGAAATGTATTTTAAATTAGATTAGAAAAAGAAATTGGTAAGGTTGAAATGTGGAGGAGTGTCAGTGTGTAACTTGACATTGGAATCCATGTCCGAAATAAAGAAATTCAAAATTAAAGTCGCAATTCTTTCTTCCTCGCGACCCAACGGTTTTATTTTTCTCTCCGTCTTTTTCCTTTCACTTCAACTCTCAATCACTCCAACGGTTTTCTTTCTCATACTCTCACAACTATCATCTCCTTCTCTTCTTCTGGATTACAACAATAAAGGATGTACGAGGCTGCTCAACAGCATTTCTTAGATTTGCAACCAGATCATAATTCCAATTTCGGAGACCCAAAATCTTGGCTTTCCTGTGGCGACTCTTCTCCGACTCTCCTCCACCGAACAGATTCCCACACCTCCGCCGCTGGAGGGAATGTGGATCGCGTCCTCTTCAACAATCTCGTCGAGATGGTCCCTCTCGTCGAGTCCCTCATCGTAAATTTCATCTTCCTTTCTCTTGATATTAATAAAATTTCATCTTCCTTTCTCTTGATATTAATCTTTTAACAAATTTCAGATTGTTGTTATTGGTTTGTTATACTGTGTAGGATCGGAAAGCCAGCAGTTCATTCACACGTCGGGGTTCCGTCATCTACACCAAGACTCCTTCTAGAGAATCTTTGTACAGAAAGGTTATTCTCAGCTTTTTTGTATGCTTAGTTTGTTAATTGCAGCACTGGATTTTTTTTGTGCAAGCCCAAGGTGTAAGCTTTCAACTTTCCCTCCCATTATCTCATTTTTTGGATGTATGATGAATTATTAGGCTTCATAGCCAACTTAACTTGGCGTTTTATCATCTAGGGTTTGGCTTCAAGAACTTTAAAACTATGCTCAATCTGTCAAGGATTTTTGTTGACCAGAAATAGACGTTAGCTTTGGATATTTCCAAAATTTCTTTGCTTGCATTGATGGAACATTCAGGGAAAGAAAGGTCCATATCATTTGAATTCATTTCATATTTCTCGACCTTGAAATTGCATAGTTGACTTTAACCATTTGAAGTCCATCAACAGCTGTGAGACTTGAGCTTGTTAAAACAAAGTGAAATGTGGCCTAAGTTAAGTAACAAGACAATGTAAGGGCAAGAGTAATGGTCCTAAAGAAGGGGAAAAGAAAAAGAATCAATTGCAGATAAATTAGGGTCTGTAATGTAGAAAAATAACCTAGTTTCTGGAATAATTTTCCCATGGAAAACAAAGTTTTGTTTTTCATCTACTGTATTTGTCTGAAAAAGTGTAAATGAGTTTTCTAATTTTCCAAAATTGCAACTAACTCTTGGGAAACAGAGTACATCTCTAGGAGTTTGTAGAAATTAATTATGCTACATCCTAAAACTTCAATTTTTATAGATTCAAATACATAATCTTAGTGCTCAATTTATTATTATTATTATCATTTTTGGTCATCAATTTCCATTTATGTAATTGGTATTGCTATTTGTGGCCTTTGGATGATCTATTTCTTTTAAAGCTTGGCTTTAGGTGAAGCAATTTTCATTTGCTATGATTTATAAATCAGTGTTTCAATGGATGTTGATCTTTCTATTTCTCATTGAAGATGATTGATCCAAAAGGGAGGAATACAACCCAATCTATTCCAGCAAAAAAAAAAAAGGAACATGGAGACAAGGACCAAGGTAAGAATGTTGGTAATAATCAAGATACTGATAGTTTCTCAATCTTTTCCTCAAGGGCTTTGGTTTCAGAAAAGGACGTAGAAGAGTTAGTCACATTAAGGGCACAAGTTGATGATCTGCAGAGGAAGTTATTGGAGAAAGAGGAGCTTCTGAAATCAGCAGAAAATTCGAGCAACCAGTTGAATGTTGTTAATGTGAAACTTGATGAACTGAAAAACCAGGCTGCAGAGAAGGATTCCTTAATTAAGTCTACTCAACTACAACTTTCCGATGCAAAGGTGCATAATATCTATTGCTGGGTTTGCATGTATTGTTTATTAGCGTGATGGATCTTTAGTTGCTTGTTACCATGAATTCTACTTCTTGCTAATCAATTAATTGTAATGGTGCATAACAATAATTGTAGGTTGGCAATGTTTTATGTTGCGATTGTACATAATAACATTATTTTATGGTCGGCATAGAAACAAAACTTGAAACTTTTTGTTTCTACCATGCTGGAGGAACTCAAATACTGGTCCTTTTATGTTTCAAACATCGAACTTAAGAACCTTGAAATGCCTTGAAATTGAAATTAAATGTTGACTTTCATTTAAACTACAGTGATAAGTGTAATTTTAAAACAAATGAATTTTTTTGTTTTTATTTTTTGCTTAGAGAATATTAGATCCTGGAAATTGTTTTAAATCATTCAGATCTTGACCGAGTCTCATCATCCTAGAAATGAGGTTGCCACATACCTGAAATTTATTTCCTTTTTTTTTGTTAAAAATTTATTTCTTTTTTCACATCCTGTGACAGCTGTAATTTTCTCCAGATTAGACTTGCGGACAAGCAAGCTGCCCTGGAGAAGTTACAGTGGGAAGCAATGACGTCCAATATTAAAGTGGAGAAGCTTCAAGAAGAGCAAGATTCTCTACAACGTGACATTTCATCATTGATGATGATATTTGAAGGCTTGACAAACAATGATTCCACAAAAAATGCTGCAGATTACGATGTCAAACCGCGCTATTTAGATTATCTTCCTGATATTGTAAGTTAATAGCCCTCAATTTGTGCATTTTTAATATGTTTTTGTTTTTGTCATCTGTTTCCTTGGTTTTTGTTGCTTAAATAATAGCGGATGAAGGTGATAATTGAAATCGATTTCATCTAACTGGCTATGTAAATAATACTGCTGGAAGCTTTCTTGACAACTTCTGTGGCTTGGATTTTCAGGTTATTGCTTTGGTGTACTAGCTAAAGAAAAGAGACTAAAGAATATGAAAGTCTTTTTCTCCTTTTCTTTTTCCATGATATTTAAAAATAAGTTGTCAAGAGAGCTTGTTTCCTTTTATGCTTCATAATTTACTTTTATTCTCCTTTCTTTTTCCACGGTGGGTTTGATCTTATTAGTAATTGAACCATCTGTTATCTTATACAGGATGATTTGGATGAGGAGGAGATGCAAAAAATGGAAGAAGCCAGACAAGCTTATCTTGTTGCTGTTGCCGCTGCCAAGGAAAAGAAAAATGAAGAGTCTATTGCGGCAGCAGCTGGTGCACGACTACATCTTCAGTCTTTTGTATTCAGATCCAATAATGTTAATGCTGGCAAGGTTTCATGAACTTCGTATGGAAAATTTGTAGACCACATCCAGCACGCATTTGATTAACACGCTCAATAGCTGTTGTAACTTCTTCTTATTATACCTCCTTTTATTATAATTTTTGTCTTACTTTCAGTTTAAAGGGCTGGCTTGCTTCTTATTGACAATCAGGTATCTAATTCGGTCAATCATTTAGCCAGTCAATGATGCATATGCAAATATCTTTTTTGAAATTTGGTTTTAACAGGAGTGCTGTCTTCCCAATGAATTGGTATCTAGATACTTGGAAGTGAATTGCCAGTTAAATGAAGCATTTTGCTCAAGTGGGGAATAATTGGTTCTTTTAGTAATAATAGTGTAGAACCCAAAATTGCTTCAAGTAAAAAAAATTGCTTTCCTCGTGTATGTGGATTCTGAAGATCTACCTCCCCCCCACAAAAAAAAAAAAAAAGAGAAGAAGAAGAAAAAGGGTAAGAGATCAGAACATGGACAAGAAACAAAAATTGATTCCGACACTCATTTAAGATAAAATTGGTGATCATCTAAATCTTAACACCATCTTTGCAGAGTCGTCACAGGAGTTGGTATAGTAGCAGGTTAACTTGAAATGTGTGGGGCGTTTTCTAAACAGACTTGTTCCTAAGAAAAACATGATTTACGGAGTGCCAGTAGCAGCAGATATTATAGTAAAATCTGTTGAACCGACGTAACTTTGTTATTGTTAAATGTCAATTGAATATAGAAGTTCAAAATAATTACATGCTCAAGCCATCCAGTTCCCTAACAAAGAACAATAATCGAGACAGGGCAATGCCTAGAATCTAATGCACTGCAAACTAGCACAAGAAACCTTGTGCTTCCTTATGTAGAGGGCTTCTGATTTTGGCATCTGTGTAGGACTTCCCATTACTTCCCAATGCAATCTGCAATTTTTCCAAGCAAGTTAAAAAGAGCCAAAACAAACCGTTGGGAGTTTGTAGCAACTTTAAGTAAAAAAGGGCTTTTACATACATGGGAAATGAGAAGGATCCTGTGCTGCTATCTGATTGATTTGAGTCGCCCGATTCGACAGATAAGGATCCATGGTTTTCCTGTTTTCCAGATTGGTAGCTCCTGAAGCTGGCTATTGAAGGGGGCTCTATGTCCACGTAGCTATTTTGTTCTTCCTCACCCTGCCAAGTGCCAACAAGCAGCCAATTAAAAATCATTTCTGATATTGACTGATAATTTTTGGATTTAAAATACTATAATGACCTTAAATGAGTTTGGAATACTAATAAGGTAACCTGGCTCTCTTTTTTTCACTTTTCTATTTAATTTATTGATTTATCTAGTGCAAACACCTTAGTATTTTCGATGATTTTTCTTCACTTTTCGCATATACTTTTCAAATTAAATAATTTCAAGTAAGACAAAAATTTTAATGCTTATTAGTTTCTAAATTGTGTTTGCAGCTCAAAGTTGTGTTTTTCAATTCAGAAGTTAGGATCTTAATGCTATTGCTATTTCTTTTCAATGGAAGCAATGTTGTACATTCCACTATTTATTCTCTACGCATCATTTAGCCATAGCTAGCCCAGTAGTTTGATACTTCTCTAGTAGCTTAGACGGGTAAGGATTCAAGCCCTTTAATAGAGAGCGTGATTCACATTCAGATTAACATAAAAGAAAATTAATTTAAACAAAAGAACATTGAGATTGATATATATTGTTACAATCTATATGGTATGAATAAAAGCAAAGCATGATTAATATTAATGGTCATGTAGTATTTCACTTTCAAAAAATTTGCATGGGCTTCAATTACAAATACAGCCTCAAGAAAAGTAGAGAGGCAATGTACCTCTTCAACATGATTGATCCTTTCCCCAACTCTAAGGCAATTATCAGTCCCATGTGCATTTGACCTTTTTCCATAGCTGCATTGTCTAGCGATCTCTGCAACCTCGCCATAATTAAGCTGTTTCTCAACATGAAAAACAAATGACATAAAACTTGTCAAACGATAACCTCTAAACAAAAAGGATTAAAAAAACAAAAAGCCATGGCTAACCTTTCTATTCACGGACCGTGGGCTTCTATTGCCAGAATCATAGCAATCCAATGCTTCTAGCTTACCATCTTTAACAACTTCAAAGGCACCATCTTCTTTAAAGCAGAAAACTATGTAGTCTTCATCTTGAAAACTAGGCCAGCTTGAGACATCATTTCTAATATTTTCCACTGAACTACTGTTGTTTTTATCCCGAGTAGTTAACTCATCACCATGGTTTACCCTTTTCTCATTTCTACTGCATCTGTTTACCCTTGACAATTTCTTTTTACCCCTATTGCCTCTCTTCACGTCATCCTTCATCTCCAAAACCATGTTCTTGACAGGTAGTTGAGATGATGAAGAGCAAAATCTATCTGGGTTATCATCTGCAATAATAAGCATACGCGATTCATTATATGCGTACATATATTATGAATTGAAAATTGACAATAAAACATAGAGATAGTGACAAAAGTGGATGAGTTAAACATTTTTGGCATAACCCAACTGCTAAAAGTGCACCATAAAGAAGTGTTATGATTCGCCAAGGCTAATAGCATGAGCTCATAACCAAGCGATTATCAAAGATATTTTTTTTTTCTAGTTGTAATATGATAAGCTACGGCAGATGAATGATGAAGCTCAAAGTTTTGTATTAGGTACCAATAGGAAATATGCAGGGCAAGAAACAAGAGACCCAGTCCTTCATTCGCCATCTAATAAACCTGGTCATGGTCCAAGGGGTGCACATGGTTAAATTCTGCCACGAAAACGATTTCAAAGAAGACAGGAGAGGGAGAAGAGATTAGAGGGTTAGAAGGGGGAAGTGGCCATTTGAATTTGAAAAAAGGACTGCATAAATTAGGGAGTTACAGTGTAAATCTATGATGACAAACGAATCGGTTATGATTCTACACATGGTAAAAGAAGAGAGAAATTTGTGAGAGATATAATGGGCAACCTTCTTTATTATGGTAATTAAATATTTTTTATACATTGAAGATTTTTATTATCAAGGATTCAACTAAGCATCTAATTTTTTACTCCTTAATTAATTAAGGTTCACATATGAAACCATATTTTAGTGAGATTTTTTTTTCTTCATGAATTTTATAGTCCAATAATTGAAAAAAAAAAGTACTTTAATGCATAAAATTTAACTCATAATGTAACTGGTATTTTAGTCTATTGGTGAAGGTGAGACTATTAAGAAGATTTAAATTTTGTCACTAAGAAAAAAAAATAATTACAATAAAAACTAACTAAATTAATACCCAATAATTAATAACCTCTAAAATTTAATAAAATTTCAAAGAATTGATTGCGTTCCATGTATATAAATTAATATTTCTACTATCTAATAATTAATACAAAAAGTCAAAAAAACTACTAAAAGTATTAATTACCAGAGTCAATATTTCTTATAAAATCATTTATCTAAAATAGTTTGTTTCTTTCTATTTATTCTAATATCGAACTATATATCTCGTAATATCTTATATGCTCTAATATGGATTGTATTTGAAAAGTCAAGTAGAGAAATATATAAATAAATAGATTTAAAATAAGTCTTTTCATATCTATTATATTTAATTTTTAGTTAAAAATACAAATTATTTTTATAATTTTTTTTTCTTGAAAACATAAATAAATTTATTGTAATTTACAGAAATAAATAATATAATTAACAACTTGAATTTATATATATAGATTCTTACAAATTAACAATCTCCGCTAATTAATAAAAAATTTGACAACAGGTCATATTAATTTAGAGAGAATTTATTGTAATAGAGAAATAAATCTTATAATACTAAAAGAAACTCATAATATCACCTTATTATAATTAATTAATAAAATAAATCATACATGTTCATCATCACAATGAATCTTATTAAAATGCGGATAGCTAATACATAGAAACTAAACATAAGAATTGCGAAATGTGCATTCAAAAATAAATGTCCCTGAATTCAGTAGTGTAACAAGGTCACGTTGTATCCAATTATAGCGTCCATTTGAACCATCGAGTAAGACTTGGCCAAGCAATATCCACGAGCAAGTCGAAATATTCCGGTTCCACCAACGATTGGCATTTCCCTCACTTCATTCATTATCGGATTCCGGCCGAGTACACTAAAAGAGCTACCGTTGTAAGGTCCGTTAATGAACCCAAAAGTTAGTGTCATGAGAAGGCTAAACTCATTTTGTTGGGATGACATGGCGTATATCCCTTGTGCACGTCCTACTACTGTGGAATTCGGGTTGGGTGTGACTGTGAGCGGATTGTCCATCACGAAAATGGACCCGAACATAGCTGCAATAGGGTCTGGGTTGGTGGAGTTGGCTGGGCCTGCGACCCGAACAGCAGTAGGATTGGGGCCACCAACTATATCATGCATGTAGAATTGCATACGGGTGGTCTTGGTCTTGAGCCCTACGGCCTCAGTGTGACTGAGGGAGAACGCAAGAAGTGCAAAGAGGAGAAGAAGTTTGCTTCCATGTGCCATGGCTGGCTAGAACAAGAAGTGCGAAGACTTGGGTTTCTTTTAACAATTTAAGTTCAATAAGGGTGTTGCATGTATATATATATATATATATATATAAGAAGGATTGTCTCTTGGTTGATGCAATCTCTGCTAGAAATTTGAAATTTCCAAGCAAGGTTTGAAACGTCTCCAGACTACTTGAAATCTGACTCCCACTTGTCACGTTTTTAGTGGCGTATATGTTCGTTGTGTTTGTTGAAGATTCGTACATAACAATGCACGGCCCCAGACCGAGAGGAGATGGTTGGAGCACTAATTTTCTAATAATATTTCAAAGTTCTTCTTTCGAAGATTGTAGCAAAGGACATCATCAACATTTTTCTTTTTCTTTTTTTTTTCCAAGTTTTTTTTCTCCGTTTATTTGTCAAGGTTTTAGACCACAGAAGTCGCTGGTGGGTTAAAGTCA
The DNA here is from genome assembly GCA_949677035.1 of Omphalea diandra. NCBI lineage: Eukaryota > Viridiplantae > Streptophyta > Magnoliopsida > Malpighiales > Euphorbiaceae > Omphalea > Omphalea diandra. The sequence goes on from CATIWR010277949.1 coordinate 71,720, forward strand.
ACTCAGAATCATATTTTGGATCACCTGTCTTGGGGAAAAAGGAAATCACCAAGCTATAGGGTTGTAAGGGAGAAATTTTAATATAGTCTAAATTTATTAAATAAATTCATAGATTCATTAATTAAATTCAACTATTTATTTAATTTTTTTTAGAAAAGTAATCATTTTTAAGATTTTAAAAAATAATTACTTTATTCAATACATAGTGTAATTTATATAAATATTATGAACATTAGTTAATAATCCGTATGTTTTGCAGTCTAATTTAATATATTACTTAAAATAAGTTTATAAATATTAATAAAATTAAAATTTTCATTACAAAAATACATACATAATTAAATAGGTAATAAAATTTTTAAATAGATAATATATGCATATTGTTTTTTAATTATTTTTATTATAATTTTTTTGATTGGATAACTTTATATATCAAACTAATAAAAATTATCAATGCTAATTTGTCAAGTAATTGACTTGACATATCACAAGTTATCATTTCAAATTCATTTTGCATTTGACAAGTCATAAGATATTGTTTCAATTAAATTCTCAAAGTAAAATTAATTATACATATTTATTTCATCTTATGTAATGAATTAAAATTACTGAAAAAACTTCTTGGTCTTCTTTCCCAAAAACAAGAAATCTTGTCTCAAAGAGGTTGTAGACCTATGCCATGAACTTGTCTAGAGGCAACCGGATTTGCTGATGTTAAGTTTCAAATCATTACTGGAGAAGAATCTATCTCCCATATCTTATTTTTCAAAAGAAAAGAAATAAATGCAAAAGAAAGATCAAATTTTTGACTCTTGATTTTTTATCAAATCAATCAATCAATACACTCTATTCATTCTTAAATATAAATCTTTTTCTAAAGAATTTTTATTCTAAAATATTTATTACATTATAATTTCAATAAGACTTTAATTTTTTTTCAATTTTATCATTGCTACAATTATATCATATTAATGCTTTTAATTTGAGTTTTTCTATTAAACAAGGGGTAATTCACACAATTTTTTCCTAAAATGTAGTTTAACTAATAGTTCTTAATTCTTGTGCAATATCAAAAAATGAACAAAATACTTGAATACGTTAAGTGTTATAGTTTTTTTTTTTAAAAGCAGAATTTGGTCAAATGTTTTTTTCTTTTTTTCTTCAAATTTTGTACAAAAATGAACAAAATATTTGAGTGTTTTGGGCCATAATTTTTTTCTTCAAATAAAAAACAAAATTTATCAAATGTTTTTTCTTTCCTTTTTTCCTTTAAATAATTTGAGTGCTATTGTTTTATCTTTTTTCTTCAACTAAGAAACAAAATTTGTTCAAAATATTTTTTCCTTTTTCTTGTCTTTTTTCTTCAAATTCAGAAATTTGATAATTACAAATAAGAAATAAAATTAATAAAATTTATTCAAGTGAATATAGAATTTGAATAAATTTTACATGTGCAATGAAAAAATTATGTATATATAAAATTTCTTTAAATTTTGTACAAAAAATAAATATATTCTGATTTGATATAAAAAAATTTTATATCCAAATAATAAATTAAACATGTTCTAGTATGATTACTGCTAAAATCATGGTCGTGTTTTACTTATTATAATTTATTTTAACATAAAGAAAATGAATAAAAAAAATACAAGATTTAATAAAAAAATTTAAAAACTGAATATAAAGCAAACAAATTTTATATTCAATAAAAAAAAGCACTAAACGTGCCCTTAGTCATGACAACAGTACAACTATGGCAAAGTGCGGCATATATATATATATATATATATATATATATATATATATATAATTTTTTAGCTTTTTTAAATTTTTTATTTTGTAATACCTTTTAATAATTTTTTTATTTTCATTCATAATTTTTTAAAATATTGATAATTTTATATAACAAGTTAATAAAACTCATAATTGATTATTAAATAATTAGTTACACAATTAGCAAGTGTTATATATATATAACACCAGAGGTATTATATTTATGCTCGCCAGTCTGTTTCAATCAAGTAAAAAATCATTGAGTTTACCAATCTTTATGTTCTGCTCCACCAAGAAATCTGTATGGCATTACCCTGCTAACTCTTGAAACTCCTGCATTCGCCAAAATTTAATAGCTTTAACAAGATATCTGTTTATTAAAAACAAGAAAATGAAAATCAAACCATTTTACAGAAAGAAAAAATCATGTGCTTTAAGCAAAAAGAGAACTAGATCGAATAAAACATTCCTTAAAATCCATTATAATTGATTCACATAACAATGGCAACATCGTTATCAATTCATGTGCTTTTGAGCAAAAAGAAAACTATATCAAGTTAGATGTTCCTTAAAATAAACTATAATTGCTTTAAATAATACGTACCTATATCGGTTCATGTGTTTTGAGCAAAAAGAAAACTAGGTCAAATTAGATGTTCCTTAAACTTCACTAGAATTGATTCAAATAGCAAGTGCACCACCTTAATCAATTTCATTTCATAATGGAATCTTAACATACTTCCACACGAACTCGCACAATACTTTGGTATGCATTATTTAATATGACAAATACATGATAACAAATTGGTTCATTGGTCAAAAAAATTCAAATCTTTGTATGTTTTGACGATTATATTTAATTCTTTTAATTTTGGCAAATTTAGACAATTTTGCAAAGATTTTGACAATTATAACTAATTTGAGATTTTGATCAAAATTAGATGACATAATCCATGACATATTATGTATATAAGATTGAATTTTAAACTTAATAAAACTTACTGAACACATTCTTCAATCTTAGATAAATGAGAATGTGTTTAGTGAGTTTTAACTTTAAAATTCAATTTTATATGCATGATATGTCATGGATGAGGATGTGTTCAATGAGTTTTATTAGATTTAAAATTCAATCTTATATGTATGATATATCATAGATCATATCATCTAATTTTAACCAAAATCTCAAATTGGGTATAATTGTCAAAACTTTTACAAAATTGGATAAATTTGTCAAAAATAAAAAAAATTAGATATAATTATCAAAACACGTAAAAATTTGAAATTTTTTGACCAATAAGCCTAACAAATTTGATGATTTAATTGTCTGCATGTGGCATGGACAGTAAATCCAAGGAAAAAATTTAATGAATTCTAAGGAGAGAATATATAAATCCAAAGGAAAAAATTTAATAAATTTGAAGGAAAGAATATGTGTGTGCGCGCATGTTTGTCTGTATACATATATTGATGATGTCAAATAGAGCCAACTATTACAGAAAAATTGTTCTTTCTGCCCAAGGATACAGTGTCTATGTAGGGGCTGCTTATTGCTCTTTTAAAAATAAATGCATCGTGGAATTTCTAACTGGATCTTTTTTTAAAAGACTGAATTATCATCTCTCGAGATCTTATTAAGTGAAAATATTTATCTGTGATCCAAGTTCATGCACAAATTGCATATGAGTATTGTTTGGTTATGCAGATTTCGTGAAGGATAGATAATAGGTGTAAAGCTGGATTTCCAACCAGCAAGTGTCTATTTAAGTGGCTATTGTCGGCCTCTGAATATGCTTTCTTCAGAATCTCAGGTATCAAATAGGCTACTAAGGTGGCTTTCTGAGGGTGTCAAGGTTATAATAAACAAAAGCTTCATGATGGCAATGACTAACTTGTGATCAAGATGTGCTAGACCCCAGGAAAAGCCAGTTTGGTAGCCTCGGATGCAACTTTGATTGCTTCCCTCCAAGTTCCTCCCGCAGCATTTCCTAATGCTTTTGATTGGTCAGGATCTTCCATCAGCAAGGAATACCCAGAGAGCAGATGGCATACCCAAACTCAACCTTTTCTGAAGATACAAATGTTAACTTAAAGAATGAAAATTAGCATTTGGATAAAGTAAATTATCCATGGGAGTAGATACAAAACAATATGTGAAGACAGAGAGCATTGTTTACTTTTAAGAGATGGAAACTTATAAAACAATATCCACATGCCGTGGCACATAATGCCCACCACCTATTCCAGGAAGAATTTTGTTTATGCTGTCTTCCTGCATATCATTCACAGAGTCCATTTTGCAATAAAAAAGACGAGCAACTAGCTTTTCGACATATCGACATAACTCTTTCATCTTTTAAATTTTAAATTTTTAAAATAATTTTTATTTATTTCAAATTGAACTTGAAAACCAATGCCTGTGTGTGTGTGACAACAATGCCAACACATTGCAAAACTTGCAGTTTTAACTATCTTTGCCTCCCTAGATCCAGTCACAACAACTGCTGCAGATTAAAAGCATTAACAACATTGTTATGGAATCTGAAAATTGAGATTTTCATGGAGAGATAAATGCTATTTCCTTTTACCCTTTTTATTTAGGATAAATGTAAAAGAAAGAATATATATATATATATATATATATATATATA
>CATIWR010278014.1:0-36021 GCA_949677035.1 Omphalea diandra
ATATATATATAGATATATATATATATATATATATATATATATATATATACACTCCAAAACATAATTAATTATTCACTGTTATTTTTGTTTTATTCTTTAATCTCCATTAACCTTATCCGTTATAAATAATAATGCCTAGTTATGTATTCATTTTGAGAATCATCTATAAAGTTTATATTTAGTGGATATTTTCCTTCAGCTTTATTTTGTTGTAAGCAAATCTATAGCACTTTTTTTTTTTTTGGGCTTCTTTTGATGTCTCTCTTAAATAACTTATACCAACGGTATTTTACACTCATTTTGAACTTTCACTTATTTTTTTCCAAACAAAATTAGCCTTACTAATTTGTTAAATATAGTAAAAATAAGATGAACAATTGAGATTAAACTCTAATTATTTCTCATGGCATGTAATTAACGTTAGAAAAAAAGGAAAAAAATGACAACAAATTTTAATTTAGATTTCTCTCTTTTGAATGTAATTAATTTTAGAAGTAAAATAAAACCTTGACGCATAAAAAAATAATAACTTTTTATCTAAAAATCAAGACTCTAGGCCACGTTCTAATTTTAAAAAATAAAATATAATTTTATTTTGATGAGCAAAATATAGCAGTTTATGATAATTAAATTAATATGGATGACTTTTCAATTTTGACAAAGTAAAGTGGTTTTTTTTAAAGGTTCAGCAAATGATTATATTAACTATTAATTAAATTGAAAGCTTGTTTATCTAATGTTAAACTTGAGTTTGTTTTTCAATCTATATGTGATCTAGCTCCATAAATTATAGAATAAGATATTTTTTTGGGGCAAAGAAATGCAATTCATATAAAATGATATTTTGATCAATAAAATAAAAACAAATATTAGGACACATAACTTTACCTCTCACCCACCATTTTGGCTTTTGTGTGTAAATATATTTTTTGAGATGACACTTGCATGTAAATTAAACTCAGATGTAGTGTAGAATGTTATTTATATGATAAAAGACTACGGACAAAAAAAAGGAATAAATGTGTAAAATCTAAAATGTGAATCTTGATAAATGTAAATTATATTTCAAATTAAAATGACTTTTTTCTCCAATCAAACAAAAATGATTTGATGCTTTTAATTTAAAATTTTTGATATAAAGTAATTAATTAATTAATTAAATATTTTGAGTAAATAAAGCTATAAATTTAGGAAGACTTTGGTGCAATTAACAAATTTTGGCAACTGTTTTTTTGCTCAAATAATTTTGGCAGCTTATTCCAAAAAAAAAAAAAATCTTATTCCAAAGTTGACAATGCCCACTTTCCTTCTCTGGTCCTACAGGTCAAAAACGTGAGTGGCCCACTTTCCTTCTCTGGTCCTACAGGTCAAAACACGAGCGACCCACATTCCATAGTGGTTCACTGATGATCTTACATGCAAACGTCAACGCTGTAAAGTCACGCCATTGAACGGTCTTGATCACACAATCACGATCCTACCTAGAAAGCCTGTGATATCGAATCGGCCGCAACTACACCTAATATTTCCCCCAAAACGCACCAACGACAAAAAGGTACTCTTCACCTGTACGATTCTCAATTCCTAAGCTACCCGAAAACTTTCCCTCTCGTTCTTCACTAGACTGGAGAGAGAAAAAAAGAAAGATATAGTGAGCAAAAAGAAAATAAAAGCAAATCGAATAACCACCGCCGGTTCGGTAGCTCCGCCGGCGCCGCTACATGCGCTTTTCTTTTCCTCTGCAATGAGGTTAGTTTTAGCTCTGTTATTCGTTTGTGCTTTCTTTCTCTCGCTGACCGCGGCTGCCGAGTCTGGCTCGGCTGTGGAGGGGAATGCAACAACTATAACCGCAGAGTCGAACGCAACACGGTCGAGATCCAGAGAGGACAGCTTCGCCGACATGATTGATCGAGCTTTGTCGAAGGAGTTCAACGAGACCGACCAAAATGAATGTCCGTACTAGATCTGAACTCTCTTTCCGTTTATGTTTCTAATGTGCATGTGCATTTCGTTCTTTTTGAGACTTCACTTCCTGTGGTTGCTGACAACTAGGGGTTTCAGTTTCTGGATCAGCTTAGGATTGCTTAATTTCGTGAAATTTAACTACGCTAATGTTAATTTCACCTTGAGAAATATTTTGGGAACTTAGTGGTTTCTAGATTTCTTATTTATTTTATTTGATTTTCGTGGACGTTTTGCTATTTTTGGATTTTTTGGTCGTTCTCTTCACAATTTCAATTATTGAAATGTAAGCAAGGGACTAAATATTAATTATGTTAAACAAGTATGTTGTGGTAGGTTTGAGTGGCGAAATACACATTAGTATAAGTATCTTGTATTTTTGTCTTGCAGCCACTGATCCTGGTAGCTTCAATAACAGTGTTGCTGGACAGCAGGTTTGTAACTTTCGTTTTCCTTTGATGCATTCTCTGTTAGATTTTTAGAGCATTGGACGGCATTTTGCATTCTCTGCTTGTGAAATGTGAATAGTTTTTGGTCCTGTGCGCTTGTTGTTTTTTGGTCTACTTATTTTTCTGCACTATGCATTGATTTGTTATGAGTAAGTATTTAGAATAGGGAATCCATAGATGAGGGCTTGTCTAAAATTTCATGCTGGTATGAGAGCTATGAAAATATGTCTGGTAGGTCAATCATCTATTTAAATTCTTGTGTTACCGTCAACTAATATTTTAGAACAATGTGAATTGTTAATATGTTAGTAATGCTCATAATTGGATGGTACATGTTTATTTTGATGCTGTAAGAGTTTTTGGTAAATAAAGTGTAGAATGTATTTGGGTAAAAGCCTAGCATTCACATATTTATTTAGTTAAACATAAACCTTATATTCTAGTTTCATTGCTAAAATAATTCATTTTGATTTTGATTCTAAGGAAAGTAAAATTGAACTTCCTCATACATCAAAATGCTGAGGCTGATTAAAAGTTTTCAGTAAGGTTGCATGTTTTATTTAGAGATTGGTTGGATTTGCTGTTGTTGCCTAGTCTAATCACTGGAGTTGTACAGTGTAAACTGCAAAAACAATGGCTTCAATTAACATTTTTAATCCTATTGGATGTTTTGCAATTGGGCAAGCTGGCAATTTGATTTTTTTCCTACTCATAAGTGGTTCTAGAATTTCAAAAATGCCATTGACAAAAATGGACTATGGTTAAAATCCAGTGATAGTCATTAGTCTATTGTGGTCTGAATTTATGCATATTGCGACGCATATCTAAGTAAAGAGCATAGTGGACCTCAGGTTATTCTATTACATTGAATAATTTCTCCCTTTATTTTGAGGCCCTATTCTACAATGATTAATTACAAATTAACTAGGCTAAAAGCATTTTGGATATAATGAAAGATGCTTCATTCCATCAAAGGGGAAAATAAAATCTAAGCCAGTCATGGCTGGTGAAGTACATATTTTAGTTGATATGTCTGCTAATGAGCTTTTCTTATTCTTCACTTTGCATGTTGCTTGAACAAGCTAATGGTCTTATACAATGCTGAGTGTAAATGTTTGATTTTACCAGGCAGTTTTGGAAACTGTAGCTAGAATGAAGTCGAAGAAAAATGAAACCAAAGAGGAGAAGTATGTGCTTATATCTTGATGAAAATTTGAGATTTTTATTCTTTTTAAATATTTATATGGTAGTACATTGATGAATTTTGTTATGTTCAACTTCTCTTCCTTGAATTTGGTAACTGCTAACCTATTTGTGAACTGTATATTAGGTCCTTTCAGTTTCATGATGTTTTTAATTTGGACAATGAGAATCGAGCGGAGGAGACACCAACATTGATCGACAGAAAGGTATGTCTAACTCACACCATTCAATTTATACTATTCTTCGAGTGGTTTTAACGAGAATTGTATGTGGAGACCAATTTTTTGTTAAGTATTTTTAAGTTGATGAAAGTTATGAATTTTATTGAAAATGTTATCTTCAGGACAATGTCTTTATTATATCAAATCCAAAATCCAAGTACCCTGTGTTGCAACTTGATCTGAGGTTAGCTCCATTCTTCTTGTTAGTCTCATAATTCTATCAGATACCAACTAAAAGCAGTATGTTGCTGATTCTTAATTGTTTCAATTGCTATTATTATAGATTGATATCCGATCTGGTCGTAGTCATAGTGTCTGCAACTTGTGGTGGAATTGCATTTGCTTGTGTGGGACAACCGGTTAGACTCATTGCTCCCATGGTTTTTTTTATTATAAACTGCTGTTTTATGGTTTGAGTTACCATTTCAAATTTTGCAGGTTATTACTGGATATTTGCTGGCAGGGTCTGTTATTGGACCTGGGGGCCTGAGCTTTGTCAGTGAATTGGTGCAGGTATGTTGTTTTCACATCTCTGCTAATTGACATGACACCATATTTTTAATTTTCTTATTCTGTAATGAATGGTTTGGGAATAGAGCCTTAGCAAGAGTTTGATCTGTTTTCATAGGAAGTACTCCAGGCCAAAATGTGATTTTCTGATCTTTCTTACTGTCATATATATTACTGGATTACAACTATTTTATATGTGAAATTTGGGTTAAGATCTGTGCATCTGTGTATCATAGTGCTTGGTTGCCCGTTTTGTTCTTTGGTTAGTCTGTTTTCATGGTATAAACTTGCACACTCATTTTCTGGTTTGGATCGAGATTTAGGTTGAAACAGTGGCTCAGTTTGGTGTGATTTTTCTTCTTTTTGCATTGGGCCTGGAATTCTCTGCTACAAAGGTTTGGATCTATTTTCCATCCTGCTTCTTCTAATTATTTCTTTAAAATGACAGAAATAAGCTGTGAATTGTTTTACCTTTAAAATATGCAGCTTCGTGTTGTTCGAGCTGTTGCTGTCCTAGGCGGTCTTCTTCAGATTTTCCTATTCATGTGCTTGTGTGGAATAACAGTCTCGGTATGTTGCCAGAGTCTTTTGAATTCTAGATTCATAATTTTGGTATAAAACCACGCCAAAAATCATATCAACTTAAAGTAACTTGTTTGAAGATTCAATTAAAGTCCATATTGAATAGAAAAAAAGGGAAACCTTTAATTACATTCCTCGGTTGGTGCTTTGTATTTTGTAGTAGTAGATCAGTGTATGTTATTTCTGCAAGGATGAATACTCATTTCCTTATGTAGCTAAGGACATTTAAAACTCTAACATGAACCGGAACATTTTTTGTTATTATCTTGTGGTGTTTTGCAAATTGTTGAAAGATCTCTAATTTCTTTAATCTTCAAAAGAAGCATTTTTAAGTTTAAACTATTATTTTCTACGTGATTTGGGATGGTGATCAAGAATATCAAATTTAGCTTCAAGCTTGTATGCATTTATGTGAAGTATTTAGAATGTGGTATTAGTTTTGATCATGTGTATGAGGAAGCAAATGTGTGCGCTAATTGGCTGGCAAGACTTCGTTTCTCATTTGAGCTAGTTCCGGATAATCTCTCAACTTCTCCATAAGGGATGTGTCTCATGCTTTGGGAGATTCTTATGTAGCCTTCTAGATTATACCAGCTACAAGTTTTTGATGTGCGTAGCTTTATGCTTTTTGCAGTTATGTGGTGGTAAACCTTCAGAGGGAGTATTTGTTGGTGCTTTTCTGTCTATGTCATCTACTGCAGTGGTAAAATTCTAATCGCAGGTGTTCTTAATTATGTATTTATATCCTCTTGTATGTTTAGAAGGTCAGAATTTGTAATATTTATGGTCTAGTTTTATACCATTACATTGGAGCTTGTTCTTTGATACCATTTTTTTTTTGTTATTCTTACATCTTACTCTATATAGCAGTTCACTTATCATTTTCATTTAAATCATTACGGTGTTCTTCAGAGTTAGCATGAGTTTACTAGATACTGTAGGTCTCAAATATCAATTTTTCAGACTAAACATTGTTTTTGTCTCTGATTCTTGTTCTCTAAATGTGCTTCAAAGTGAGCTTTTCTGAAATAATGGAAATAAAAAATGAAGGTTCGTGTTTTGACTTAGTTGTCACTTGAATTACTCTAATTATCATAATAGTTTGTTTTCTCTCTTAGCAATTTTTGTATTTGGAATCCAAATTCTTAAAATTCTTGTTTCCCTTGCTTGGTTACAGGTTTTGAAATTTTTGATGGAGAAGAATAGTATTAATTCCCTTCATGGTCAAGTCACTATTGGTACACTTATCCTGCAGGTATTTATTTCCTCACTCATCATATATTTGAATAATTAAGACGAATTTAAAGAAATCGTTTCAGTTATCGTATTTCTTTTGATAATGATTACTTTTTGTTAACATTTTTGAGTTTTATGTGCTGCCAGGATTGTGCAGTCGGTCTGCTGTTTGCCTTGCTTCCTGTTCTTGGTGGCACTTCTGGTGTTCTTCAAGGAGTCATTTCCATGACGAAGTCGTAAGAATATAAACAATTTTAAAATGTTTATTCATATAAACAACTTTAAAATGTTTATTCATTTGATTTCATCAATTTTGATTACGTACATATTAGTTCTTCCTTTTCTTGGTCTCCGTGTTGCTGTATGTTTGTGTATATGGTCTTTAATTAATGAAACTATCAAGATTTTCAAGCTTTGTATATAGAAATAGAATGACTCGAAAAATGAACATTTAAGCATTCTGGTGCAAGATCGTTCCGATTGGAAGAGAGTTATTCAGAATGACTTAGAGACTTTACATCTTTCCGAAAATGTAGCCCAAGATCGCTCCGATTGGAAAAAGCGGATCCATATAGCCGACCCCAATTAACTTGAGATTAAAGCTTAGTTGAATTAAGTTGATTAAGCATTCTGGTGCAATTGCATTATACTAATAAACGCTTATACACACATAATGTAACTTGATAGCTTTGTCATGAGTCAAATCAAAAGAATAGCTTGATTCTTAGTTTGGTCACTGATTGGATCATAGCATGTGGATGCATTGGATTTGATTCATGGTATTAAGTATCAGGTTCATTTGTGTCTTCTCATGCAACGTCTTTGTACTTCAGGTTGGTTTTGCTGGTTACATTTTTAGTTATTTTGACGATATTATCCCATTCTTGTGTACCATGGTTCTTGAAGCTCATGATAAGCCTATCATCACAGGTAAAACTGCATCATATGTTTTAACATTATAATTGAAGGTGCAGAATTTCTGAATGAAGTTTTATTTGTGCAGACTAATGAACTCTATCAATTGGCATCCGTGGCATTCTGCTTACTTGTAGCTTGGGTTAGCCTATATCTTCAATTCTTCTTCTGTTATTTCTAAGGCACATTTTTGCTTTCTTTGGGCTGATTTTTTTTATTTAATTATTTAATATTTAGTTTCTCAAGTCTTAGGAGAGAGAGATTGAAAGGAGGGAGGGGCGGGGGGGGAGCATTTTCTTGTCATCGGATTTTAGTTGACGTGTCTTGTCTCCCAATCCTCTTACCTGCCCACCCACATAATAGATGAATTTTGCATTCCAGTGTAGTGATAAGCTGGGTCTGAGCCTCGAATTGGGATCTTTTGCTGCTGGAGTTATGATATCAACAACTGATCTTGGTCAACATACACTTGAACAAGTAAGTCTTTTTATGTATTCAGTTTTGGAACTTGCACTGTAATTCTTCTAACAAATTTTAAAGCTTAAAGGAAAAGAGGTTATGTCATGACATCTTATCCTAGTCAATGCATATAAAAAGCAACATAGAAATATGGTGAAAAATTGCAGTGTTCTCCACGATGCTGAATAATGTTAAAAGACACTGAAGTCTCTGAAGTGTAAGCCCATAATAAAGTGAGAAACCTGAGCCCATAGCAATTAGAATTTGGAAGTATGAGACATGGTTTTAGAAACATGGAGGCATTCCTTTCTATTCAAATACTCCATAACTCTGTAGTAAAGGCAATTTCAAAATGCGTTATCATCTTTTCTCAACCATACTACTGTTCTTACTGTAGTTATATACTTTTGTTCCAGTGGTTACTGCTCAAGCCTAAGGTTGAAATGTCATAGTCAGTGCAAATATGAATAGTAAAGATCATGAAAAAATAAGGTGGAAATTCTAAAGTTTTTGGTGAGTGGTAAACCTTCTATACTGTTGGAATAACTTTTAGAGGGAGAATAGTAGTTAAAAAAAAATGAAATAGAAATTACCAAGCATATTTGTCAGTCCTATAAGGCAAGGAATCTGGCAGGCAGGCACCTTGAATTGAAGGGGAGTGAAAATGAGAGGACAGGTTGGTGTTACTTTGAATATTGAGAAAAAGAAGTAACCATGTAGCTTGGGGACTGACTTAATAAATTTTCTTTCAACCCTGGTTGCGTCCTGCCTAGGGCTGTCCATGGGCTGGCGTCAGTAGCATGCAATTGAAATGAACTTTATGGACTTGAGCTTCAGGGTGAGCTGTGGTCAATCATTTATTGTATCATATAAATTGAGATGCTGGTTTCATAATCAACCACCATAGCATACAAACTGAAGCTCAGTCAAACTAAAACCACATTCATCAATATACAGCCACTGTATTGATTCCTCATTGTATTAAACATTTAAGTTGCAATTAATTTGGAAAAAAAAAAGTAGATTTGACATTTCGTAATCAGAGATGAGAAAACAATGAAAAGATATTGGAATAGACAATCATGGAGAGAGAGAGAGAGGGGTGCAGGGACCGCCACTGCTCCCTCGGCCTCTATAATTTCCGAGAATTCCTCAGAGATCTATCTCTGCCATTGACTAAGGAGGGGTTAGGAGGGAATGGTTTTATGTGGATATTACTTGGTAAGAGACGAGATATTGAAAAGAAGAGAGTTGAGAACAAACTTTCAAGAAAAAAGGGTTTTTGTGGTGGTGCCTGTAGAAAAGTAGAGGAGCAGCACAATTAAGAGTGAGAAACAAGGTGAAGAACAAAAAAAAGAAAAAAACAGTGAATGAGAATGAGGCAGGAAGTCAAAATAATAATAACAAAGAATGATTTAGGATGGGTGAACTTCTCTCATCCCAAGCTTATTCCGAACTCTAGAAGAGCCTTGTGGCTGATTTCAGCCCAGTCCAAACTCATATAAACCTACCAGGTTTAACTTTAGCCTTTTCTTCTTTTTGAAGTTAGAGATCTCAATAACCCTTTTATATGTCCAACTACCCAGATGTGCTCTCAAGACTCTGTTGGACATCATAATGACATGGGTTAATGAAACAGTCATTTGCAAACATGTAGCGGTTATTCACACCAATGAAGATAATTGGCAGTTGTGTGATTCATTCATGGTGTCTTTGTAGTTTGTCTTTTGTTTAGCAATGCATATGACAGCAACCTTATTGGCCTTTCCAACATCGCTTTGGTGGAAATTTGCTAGTCATTTTTGTGTCTTCTGCATTTTCATCATATGTTGATTTTTTATATTAATGGATTTTAAGAATATTCGAAATTTACGAAAGATATCTCTTGAGATTTGGTCTGTTACGCATTTTTGGTCTTCTCACTTTAAAAGTCAACTCTCAAGCCCTGGAGTTCTGAAAAATATGACACTTTGGTCCTTTTTTGGCTTAACATTTGCAAGGACCAAATTGTTGATTTTATGGATAAATATTAAAATTTTGCATTTTGCTAAAAAGGAGGCCAATCTTCAGGATTTCTGTAATTTCTGCAGAAAGATTCAATTCTGGAAAGATACTCTGTTTTGTTGACTTAATTGTATTTTTCTTATTATAATATTTGGCCCTAGCACACAAGTCTCACTTTTTTGCCCTCAATTGGAGTTGATTTTCTTTTAGGTTGAACCCATTCGCAACTTCTTTGCGGCTCTGTTTCTTGCCAGCATTGGGATGTTAATTCATGTTCATTTCCTATGGAATCATGTTGATATTTTACTGGCAGCTGTATTACTGGTGATTGTCATAAAAACTGCTGTGGTTGCAACTGTTGTCAAGGGATTTCAATACAACAATAAAACTTCGCTTCTTGTAAGATTTGAGGAACTAATATCATTTTTGCATATTCATTTTGACTATTTTTATATGCTCTGTTGACATAAGGCCTTAGATTTATTCATATGCGTAGGTGGGAATGTCTCTGGCTCAAATTGGGGAGTTTGCTTTTGTTCTTCTAAGTCGCGCTTCTAATCTTCATCTAGTTGAGGTTAGTACTTCGGGTGTGCATGTTTTTCAATGTAGTGAAAGTGTGTCCATCTGAACCTAACACCCAGTCTTGTCATGCAAGTTTGTTGCTGCACATTTTCGTTTTTTTTTTATTTTTTATTTTTGTTGCATCTATGTCGGGCAAAGATTCTTCCTGTTGGGGTTTGTGGGAATAAATGAGTATAAATTTTCTGCTGGTTTTATTCTTTTTCCTGATATTTTAACTTGACACATTCGCTTTCATTAGTATATAAATCCATTAGACTTGCTTTAAACCTAAATTGCACTATTGAGGCATATCCACTCTTTGCAGTGTCTTTGTTAACAGCACAACTGGATTTGTCTCAACTCTTGCAGGGTAAATTGTATCTACTACTGCTTGGAACGACAGCTCTTAGTCTGGTAAGTAGGAACCTTATGTGTTTTGAGTGAGGATGTGACATGCCGATGCTAAAATCCTTTTATGTTTATTATTGTTGGGTATCTGCCCAAGTAACCATGCAGGTTGGTGAGAAATTATGCTGGGGTAGGGATTTGGGGTTGGGGGGGATGTTATAGAAACAGCAGTGACTTCAAATTCTTTTGATGCTCTGCTTTTAATGGTGTTGCAATTGTTAAAATTATTATCTAGGCAACGTTATAAAACTAGCGTATGAATTTCTGCTTACCATGCATTGCGTTAAAAGAATAGAATATCTCACAGAAACTGTCAACCTGCATACCTGTATATTCTTGAGTTTGAGTGGTGGCCATGAATTCACCAAATCATGTCTATTGATGTTTTGAACTGTTCTCACTAAGTTACAGTACAGGTAACTACGCCATTGCTTTTCAAGTTGATTCCTGCTGTGATACATCTTGGGGTGCTGCTCCGTTGGTTTCCACCAGATAGTCCAATTGAGGTAATCATCTGTCTTCACAAGTACATGGATGTACACATGCATACAAGTGCATATGTTGTCTAATTTGCAATAGATAGGCAATGCATGGTTTTAAAATTTTGCCTTTTCCAGGCAGAACAAGTGTTTTGAGGTGTTTTTTTTTTAAATATGATTTCTCCTCCCAGATTGGATATAAAGGAGATAGCTTTCGCTCAGACAGTGCTAAGCGCATTACTTTGATGGTCCAAGGCCCTCATGATTCATGATATTAACTAAAACATGAATCATGCAAATTTCAGCATATACCTGATGGGCTTCTTATACTCTGGGGAACAGGTTTTCAAGAGTGCGAAGGAGGTTGACTGAGTGAACAATTTCTTTTCACATTGCAAAGTTCATATTGCCTACTTCGATAAGTTTCTGACCAGCACGGATTTACAATCATTCCAATTGAGGCCAAGAAATCAATAGCTCCGTAGATATGCTTCATATATCAGTTGTACTTCTAATTTTGATTCAGGTCTCTTCCTGCTCTTCAAGATGGCCCAATTTTGTGTAAAATATCCATTTTTGTTATGTAATTCATTTTAATCTTTTCTTGTCTAATAATTCGTTGATTGTGTTTTCAGTTTTATTTTTTCTTTAATTGTAAGTAAAGTATCCAAGGCAGTCTCTAAACTTAAGAATGCGGGAGTATGCTGGTTCTCTTCCATGTAACAATAACCACACCAGGAAAGTTTCACTCTAGTATTTCTTGGCAGTATATAGAAATATAATCCGTTTATTTGATAACACTCTTTGTTTGTAGTTTGGATTTTGTTGTACATAGACAAGTTATATGTTATAATGACACCCTTTGTTTGTAGTTTGGATTTTGTTGTACATAGACAAGTTATATGTTATGTGACAATATTTAATGACTGGTATAATGGAAAGTTGAATGGAAGTTGAACGATGTCATGTCCGTCAAAGAGTTCCACCCAAACACAGTGATAGTTTAACAGTGAATATAAGGCTGATATCTGTATGAGACGTGTCGCTTAGTTTCCATGGCTGTTTAGCGTATGTCAGTATTATGATTTTCACTTTGCGAGGCTTTGGGTCGAATTTACATTTCCTTGATTGACCTCTCCAATTTTCTCTCTGATGAAATATCTGAAGTAATTTAGACTTGTGCGTTCCATTCCATATTATCAGTCTTGCCATTGTGATCTCAAACGAAAATGTAAAAATAATGGGAGAGATGCATTTGTCCTCTGATTGAACAGAAAGTGGTTTTAATAATTGGAAACGGGAAACAATTTGAGAAAACGAGGTCGAAAGTGATGGTTTGGAGTATAGAATTTCTCCGTTGCCAGTTAAATTTAAACAGGTGCCTAGGTTAGATTGAGATGATTCTCTTTGCTAAATTCCTTTGACAGCGTTTCGAGGATGACTTTGAATGTCTAAAGTAATTGCCCGACAAGTCAATCCTCTCTCTCTCTCTCTCTCCCTCTTTTTATTTTTTTCTTCTTGATGATTAGTCAATCCTTAATTTGCTCAGTATTCTTCAGTGAAATTGAAGCACAAATTTTTATGAACTGTATTCCTGAACAATGAACTTAGACGTGGTGGCGATTTAAGTTAAAAACCAAGTTCTGCAAGTTTTTAAACTGCAGGTAGAAGCTAAAAGGTCTACTTTATTGTCATATAGAATTATGCTTAAAAAGAACCAACTACTATTATATTATTATTGCATCTCAATAATCTGACTTGCAGAATGTAAAATATGGTCATTCTCCCAATCTTTTGCTTCCTCTAATGAGTATGAGTTAAACATGGTAGCTTCCAGTTTAATCATCAATATATAATATATTTTCTGTTCCAAATTTTTAGTCTATTTTTTTTACACATATTAAGAAAATGTAGATAATATGATTAAAATAGTTAAAATAGTTGATTTTATATACTTTTTCTAAATATACCTTCATTCATATTAAAATAAATAGTAATAAATATTTTTGAAATTGTTAATTTTTAATGTAAAATTAAAGACAATTAATATTGTAAAGTTGGCTAATATAAACCACATAGATGAATTTAGCAAATCAAAATTTCAAATTTTTTATTAGGAAAAATTAATTTTAAAAATACGCACCAAACAATTTTCATCTATTGAAGTTTATCACCAAAAATTAATTTTGTTTAATTTTCCAACAAGTGCATTAAATATTTGATGTTTATAAATTTTTTATAACAATGCATTAAGTACGGGTATAATGGGTAACAAGTAAATTAACAACATTCTACAAAAAGAAAGTGAATTATATTTTGGGATGGATGGGAAAAAAAAAATTGAACTAAAAATTTGAGATGAAAAGAGTATTAAAGTAAAAGCAGACTTTTTTTCCCTCCCAATATTTGGTTTGGGAGGGTCAAAACTATGAAAAACAAATTAAACAAGCCGATGAAAATAACATATGCTGAATCGATAAATTTTGTTGTGTTGGTCACGAAATTTAAACCACAACTCTATTGTCGAAGTAGTAGGAAAAAAGGTTGTTGAGGAATAATAAATTGGCACTCTTTCTCCTGATGGTTACAGGTAATGGAAGTTTTTGTCTATTGGTAGTTGAAATGTCACAATAACTCCTAGTCATCATTAAACATGTAATTCCAAATCTGATGCATTAGATAATAAATTTCATTGTTTTCGTTTTTCAAAAATCTAATCTTTACATTTTGTACAATTCACCAATTTCTATATTGATCAAAAGTAAAATACAAAATTTTTTTTTATAACTTTTTTGGGTAAAGAAAATCTTTTCATTCATGATATATTTTTATGCCTCCTTAGTAATGAATTTATTTAAATATTAAGGAGGAAAAAAAAAGAAATAAAATTTTATTCTGCTGAAAAAAAAAAAGCTAATAAACTCTTTTACATATTAAATTTACAGAATTTTTTACAAGCAAATTATTGCGCACGATTTCTCTAACTTAATTTTGATAAGATCATTACTCAATAAAGTTGTGTCTTAATTTTAATTTTAAATAGAATTTCAATTTATATTAGAAAAATCATTAAAATATTATAGTAACAAAATTGTATCTTTAAACTAATAATCTGGTAATTGATTATCTATCTTCTTGTTTATGAAATTATTGAAGATGTAAATTGCGATTACTCTTTTTCTCTTTAAATATTCTCAATGTTAAAAAAAAAAAAAAAAATCAGTCTTGCTCAATGTCATTGAGATCTAATCAAAATTTTGTTTTGTCTAGTATGAAAATTCCATAGTCCTTACTAGAAAAAAAAAATCATCTATTTTCCTTTGTCTTTTATTTATAACATAATAAACAAATATCTTTTATCCCGTACTAAAAAATTATAAATTTTCCATACGATCCCCTAAACCCTAATAAATCATGTCATAAGGCTGATAAATAAGAAAACCGAAATGGAAAACCCAAAGCAAAATTTGTTTCATTCCGTAGATAATGAAAAGATGAAACGAATTGGGACAGAAATTGCATTACTATGACAGGTACATGACATCTTAGTCCTTTTTAAGTAAGTGCAGTTGGCTCATATTAAACTTGAATGGAAAAAAGTCCAAGAAATTCATTGACAACAAGAACCTAATCAGGGCAGCCATCACTCAGAATATTAATTATCACAACAATTATGCAAACTCCAAATTACTTGTAATGTGTCCAAAACGTAAAAACATGGGAGAAACATAAAATTATTGAAAAGCGAAAATATATATCTAAAATACGAAAATGTGGTCTAACTAAAGTTTTCATGCAACATAATAATTAACATAATTCATTTGTGCATATCCTGTGTAAAACTGAACATTATCCTCCATTCGAATGGAGACTGAGAAAAAGATAATTAGAGCATATTTTGCCATAAGAAACAAAGTTCTATCCTCCACAGATTACATGTGTGAACATCAACATGGATATACAAGGGCTGCTTTGCTTGCTTCACAGATATATTCAAATTATTTGACACCTCACTGATAGCAACAGCATGAAAATGAAGACATGCTATAGTTGGGTAAGATGTCACTTTAGCTTAAAAGTGATCATAATTGTGACAAGTAGCAAGTGAGATAAGTTCAACAAGAGAAATTCAGACAAACTGCAGAAACCACAAACTAGCAAATACCTATGCATATATATATTGATTAAATCCTTCTGCAAGTAGTTAATAGCTAATATATCAAATGTTACTTTTGTTTTTGCATGTATGTACGTACTGTTTCTATGAATTATAAACATATGATTAAAAAAAAAAAACAGTAGTGCACTTAATGTTGTCGGGGTCCACTCAAAATTGTTTTCTAACCCTTCTCAATGGTTCCCTAAGCAAGCAAAAGAAAATGGTGGAATTGAATATATATATATATATATATATATATACACACACCTGTGTGTGTTGTTATAATTAAGCTTGTGGACAAGCATCAGTGCCTTCTTTCCTTATCTTCAAAAATATAAAGCTAATATGTGCCAGGTTTCTAGTCACTCATTTTTATCAAAACATAGATTCCATCATCACTTTTTCATATGTGATAACTAAATCTTTGTCCACCTGTAAATGACAGAAATTAAATACAACAGTCCAAGGTTCATAATTAGGACCTAAGAATTTTTAGTGATTCAAAACCTGCAATATGGATTTAAGGGTCAAATTTAAGAAACAATTGATCCAAATTTCAGTCGCATAAACAAAAAAAATTCCAACTTAGAATTGAAAGTCAAGCCATTTATGGTGTCAAAAACTATAGCTATTGCTGCTTGTATATAAAGGGTCAAACTTGATGATATATCTGTCTCCTGGTTTTGTTCAAAGAGGTGTTACAAAATAATTCCTCATCACCATGAAACTTTGACTTCAAAAGTCTTTTTTTTCTTTTCATATAGTTTATCGAAGATATCCTTATAAATTAAAATGGCAAAAAGTTATATAAAGCTAGGTATAGAAACAGATAGCTAGTTGGGCGAACTAAGAAACTAGTTATATAATCTACATATGTGTGAGAGACTACAATAGGGATTTTTTTTGGGGGGGTTAATTTCGAATTGGATTTGAACTGATAATCTCTCAATTTTGAAAAATGAGTATAATACCAGAAAGTTTAGAGGTTTATTTGATTGGTGATATGACTAACTTTGCCTTTCCCACTTTAGGGTATGCATCGTTTTTTTTTTTTTTTTTTTTGGGTTCTTGAAAATGCAGGACCCGAAAAGAGAAACCAGCAGGACCCAATTCTAGATTTATGATTTTTGTTCATTGAGACTTGAACTTCTGAGCAACAGAGAAGCCATTTAGCATGGTTCCATATCCTTCAAGTTAGGACAAAAGAAAAGGCCTTGAGCTGTCAGTATCTATAACTATATTCATTCAGCTACCTCCATTAATAACATTACTATTTCAATTATTTGTACTCGGCGACGCATATGCTTTCCATGCAAAAAAAAAAAAAAAAAAGTGCAGACTTCTTGACATTTGCTGCTTGGAATGATTTATGAACCCATTTCAAGAAGAAATAACGGAAGCTGGCTGAAACAAAATTAATTGGTAATTAACTACCACTAACAGGATACAGAGCGGTGCAAGGTAAATGATACTGAAATTTCACGTACAATTAGATTGGAGTTTGGAAAGATTCCATTGTTCCTTGGTTATGAGCACTTTATTGGGTATATATATATATATATATATATATATATATATATATATGTAAGATGGATCAATATTTCATGTTCAACAACACAGAATTAACGAAGTATATATAGCCATCATTTTTAGGCCCATTCATAATCAAGAGTGCATATACATATAAAACATGATTATGCACTACTGTTAACTTAATTAACTTATGCACTACTGTTAACTTAATTCACTTACACACAACAGTCTGTTTATTCAATTTCCAAGAGGAAACTTTGCATTAAAAGAGAATTTAAGGATGTAATGATTCCTCTATTGACATATGCTGACTACATTGGCCGGAAATCAATAATACTATCAGTGATAATAATGTATACGCGTTCCTCTTCAGGTTGGATATTAGTGAATATCAGGTAGCTTTAATGGAGATAAAACGTGAACTTGAGGATGGTTTATTGTCTTGAACAGAAGTTGGACCAGCAAGAGTAAGCTCCAAATCTTCATCATCATTAGGTAATTCTACATTTGAAGTAGTTGGGTTTGAAGGTTTAGATAGAGGTATGGAATGGTGGCATGAAGCTAAATGAGGATAGTCAGCTTGTTGTCGGTCATCAGCTTGCCGTTGAGATGTATTTGGCTTGAAATACTGTCTAGGAATAGGATCCCTTAGCTTGGAATTAGAACTAGTGTTATTAACTTGATGACCGCTCCCAACCTACAAGTCCAAGAAGAAATCAATCACCAAATTTATATGTAATCAATATATAGTTGTACAAATAAAGGGTATATACGTGCCATGTCGAAGAGGCTTGAACGTCTCTTCTTTATGTCGAGGCTAGCAAGGCGAATAAAATACTTTTGAGCATGACTAGCAACTTGGGTTGGAGTTCTTGTAGTCACATAGCTTCTAGATATGCCTCTCCAGTCTCCTTTTCCTAGTCTTTCAAGCCCGATTAGAAATGTTCGGTGCTCCTCTTCGGTCCATGGAACTCCTATAATCATCTCAAATATACAAAATTTTCCCTTTTAAATGCTTATAATTAGTCAACATATAGGAAATAAAATAAGTAGTTGTACTTGAGATCGAAGAAATAGCATAGAATGTGGTAGGAAGCGATGAACTGCTATAGTTACAAAAGAAAAATGTTGTTAATCGAAGAGCCCTAAATCAAGTAGATAAAGAAGAAATATAGAAATCATTCATACAATCGATCCCAATTAGCTAAATTGATGATTGAGAATTGTATGAAAAAATATCAACTTAAATTTGAAGTTTGCTGAAGATTTTTCTTTTGCTAAGGAAAGTAGAGGATTAATATACAATTCATTTATCAATCAAAAGTTCATGCATATATTCAAACTCACCTTTCTTTCGTTCCTGGACTTGACCAATAAGTCCATCAGAGAGATAGCCAGGAGATGTTCTGTTATGATTATTGTTATCCATACAAACTCGAGAAGAACACAAAGAAGAAGAGGGAGAAGAAGAAGAAGAAGACAAGCAGTCCATGCTAAAACTTTTTTTCATGGCAAGAGAAGAAGAAGAACAAGAAGAAGAAGGAACAAGATCAAGTTTCACCCCAAAAAGCCTAAGTCCACCAACAACAGTGGTGCAGGTTCTTGAATTATGGCCTATGTTTCCGCAATGTGAGCACTTCCTGCCCATTTTCGACTAGACAAAGATCAGCTTCTTGGACTATAACAACCCACAAAAAACAAACTAACAGAGAAAGTGAGAGAAAGAAAGAGAGCAGAAATAACTAATAGTTTGGTGGGATATATGATGATGGTTAAGGTGGGGCTTATGAAAATGGATGCACACCAAGAGAAGATGATTGGATAGACATTCTTTATTGTTTGGATATTTTTTTCGCCTCCAACTTGGGTTATAAATTAAGCAAAGAAATGAAATGCAGGCAAATGTCTTGTTTAGGGTATTAATAGGTATCTTTCTTTCCTGTACCTGGAGAATATAGCTTTCTACTACATATATATATAGTCACTTATAGAACATTTAATGTGCATGTAAAGGACATTTTGGTAATTAATCAATAACTAATTGCTGGACGATTTGATAATTAATCATAGCACTACGCTGTCACCAATTTATCTATTATCATCAAATTCATCAGCTTACACATCATCAAATTCATCAGCTTACACAGTTTTTGGGATGTTGAGTACTGTTGCTATATATATAACTAGGGTTTTTGGTCATTCTATTACCTATACATAATTCATATTAATGGGTTTGAAGTTTGTGGAATACTAGATGACTTGAAAGAAGGGGTTGAATAATCTTTCAAAAAGTACAAGTTTTTGAAAGTTGGCGTCGATCAATCAATGCCACTTCCATAGGAAGTTCACACCAGAAAAAAGAAAACTATGCCTTTGTTATATAGACTTGATCAAGAGAGAATCTATGGAAAAAATTTAGCTTTGTTTTGAATTTTTCAACTTCTACTTAATTATTTAACCAAAATTAATTTGATGGTCATCTAATTATTTGTTCTTTATCATAATTCAATAGCTATGTTGAAAAAAGTTTTACCCAAAATGAAACATAAAAAGAATGGGTGATTTTCTTTTGGAGCATATTTGATTAAATGATCATTAGTGGAAATACTTTAAAAAGTTTTTACCTTTGATTAAATAATGGAAATAATGCATAAAAGAAACACAATTAAATTGTTTGGTATCTCATCTTTGATAGATTAACATAGCATAGAAAATATTTGTTTATATTTGATATAAATAAATTATTCTTTAAATATATAATACATTATTTTTTAAAAATATAAAGACACTCATATCTTTTTTTCTCACACATAATTATCTTATCCAAATAAATCTATAACAATATATCAAGTTGTGATAGCCAATCAATCATCTATATATATTGTTAATTTTAGTTTCAAAGTTAGTTTTAAATCATTAACTTATCATTTAACAAATAATTATGTATAATATAGCCACATGTTATCATTTTATACATCAATTAAAAATTTTATTGCACATTATTATTTTATGTTATAGGAAATAATCATATCAAAAAAATTTAAAATAAGAAAAACTCCCATACCAAAAAAATTCTAAATAAAAAATTTGAAAAATCAACTACCATATAAAAAAAATTTTAAAACAAAAAATTAAAAAATAAAAAAAGTGAAAATTCTAAATAGGAAGTCAAAATTTTAAAATGTGTTTAAAACCTCGACCGCTAACAAAAACGTATTCACATAATGAAGATTAATAATAATCTTGGCAAACTTAGATTCAATTTCTCCTATAATATTCAAAAAGGATCATGCCATTTTCCTTCATTGCTACAAAAGATATTACCATCACATGCGCATATATCTTTGTTAGAGATGTGCTATATAGTACTGTTTGCTAAATTATTTTTTATAATTTTATGTTCTAGTAATCTATTAGTAAAAATATTATGGTTAATAATTTTATATTGCAGTAGAGTTAATTTATGTGTATTTATTATTAATTATTAATATACTAAAAATATAAAACTTTGAGTTGATATCTAAATCATTCTAAAAATTAATTTTATAACGATAATATAGAAAGTTTAACAATATAAAAAGTTTTTTATATAAAATTAATTTAGACAGTTTAATAATATAAAAAAAATTTTACGCTCATAATAATCAATATTTAGTTTTCTATATAATAAAAAATAAAAAACTAAAAAGATAAAAAATCCAACAAAAGAAAAAAAGTGAAACTATAAAATCTTATTTTTATCAAAAAATTATATGATCATTAAAATTGATTATGCTAATTAATTTCATTTTATTTTATTATTTTATTTACTAAATAGAAATTCTATAAAATAATAAAAAAATATTATTATTATTATTATTAAGTGTAAATTCTTAACTATATACGTAATTATTTCAATTTCAATTTCAGTTTTAGATAAGTGTTTGTGATTTTTTAAATAATTATATAAAGTGGTAATATAATATGTTATATGACAAATAAGCAAATAATCAAGCATTTAATTTTTTTCAATTAATCAAAAAAATATAAAAAATTTAAAACTATATAGAAAAAGTTTTTTATATAAAATAATTTAGAAAATTTAACAATATAGCAAGTATTTCTCATTTGCACTTTTTAAACTTTAATAAAAATAAGTATTCAGTTTCTTATACAATGAAAAATTAAAAGAATGCAAAGATTAAAAAAGATCAATAAAAAAAATGAAATTATGACTCTTATTATTTTTCTATCAAAAAATTATATTATTATAACTTATTATATTAATTTACTTATATTTTTTATTTATTTGAAAAAATCTATTAAACAATAATGTTTTTATAAAATAATGATATATTATGAAAAAATAATCAAATTTAGTTGTTATTTATATATTAATTTTTAATTAATCAATTAAAATAAATATTAAAATTATTTACAATTTATTATTTTAATTATATTGTGTAATATGCGTATTTATTACTAAATGGTTTTAAAAATTCATGTCCATAATAGAATTTAGATTTAAATTAAAAAAGAAAAAGGAAAAGAAGAGGATATTCTCATGTCCTGATTAGTTAACCTAATGCAAAAGAATAAATAGGACAGAGAGATTGGATTATAATTAAGATATTGATAGAGACTGAGATATAACAATTATAATATCTGCCATTTTCATTTTGATATATCCCCCCACTAGATTTGTCTTGTCTTATTCTTGTTTAAGTATTATATGATTATCCAGGACCAAACCAACTTGTTAAACATTTTAAAGTAATCCAATGTGTGAGGAGTTCAACTTGAGGAATTTATTACTCCTCTTTGGCTGAACCAGTTGGTGTGTGGAGTCGTCTCATCTGAAATTATCATGGAATCTTCCTTGTAGAAATGCTATTAGAAATTTTCATTAACTTTATTTGACTAGCTAGATATTAGATTAAAATAATGATTTATTTTTATTACAATTAGGAAGTTGAGAACTTTCTTAGCTACTTGTTTTGACATTCCACACCTGGCACCCAGAGAAAGTCATCACCAAACAAATGTCTTTTTTTTTTTTTGTTGGTATTTGAGGAAAGAAACTGTAACTAGTGAAATTTCAATTTTGGAGTCCAATCGCGGATAGTATATACAGAGCAATTAATGAAATTCTGTGGGTTGAGACAAAAGACTTGTATAGGAGTTGCGTTCACTCTCATGTCCAAAAAGCATGTAAAAGAGCGATAAAAAAACATGCCCAGAGACATTACCCACTTACTAATTTAAAAGGTTTTGAATGTACGAATGTGTTGACAACGTTCTTTCTATCAGATTTGGTCCCAAAGGGAACTCCAAAGGCAACAACTTCTAAAAGAAAAGAGTGGTTAAAAAGTAGAGTTGTTAAAAAGTTGTGGCACTGAAATTGGTTGTATTTCATTTGCTCTCAAATCAACTTTAACACTCAAAAGTACCAGAACCAATTTGTACGAGCCAACTTTTTATCATATTTATAATTTAGTGCAAGTCCCAGTAAGTGCTTTTTAAATTGGTTGTGCTAGAGGAGCATATGCTTGACCCTGTTATATCTTTCATTATATATATATGCATCATTCACAAACACCCCTAATTTTTCCTAACGCAGAAGTGTGAGTACCTTCCAATCTTAACAACTTGATGACGTTGGTGTGCGAATGCAGATGCTGTAGAAATAGTTTCGGACATCACTGAAACCAAATCACGGGGCCCCCACTCTCCAAGTGATGTAATCACCTTTCATAAAAGAAACCCACAGAAACTGAATAATATAAAATTAATTTAGTTTAGTCCTCCACTACAATTGGTGAAAAGTTTAAGATTCTGAGGAACTAAGAGTCTTCTGACATAACAATTCAGGGATTAAAAAATAATCAAATTTAAAACCTCAAACCTCTATAGAAGAAATACAATACATTAAAACCAAAGCTAAACAACCTAACAAACACTGTTAACAGTAATGTTGCCCAACTTTCATGAACTTAATCAGGCAGAAAAGCAGGCTCATTAGAATTGATTCAAATAGCACTTGTAAAAACACTGGTAACTAAAAATAATCCCTTGCCCAGCATGGAAAGACAAGAAAATATATCAAAGTCTGAATATGGAAAAAGTAATGAATGGGCAAAGATACCTCACAGGTCATATTCAAATAAAGGACCTCAACCACTAATCACAGATGTGCCTCTAAATCCTTATTATCATTCTCTTTTATTAATATTTAATGAAGCTAAAACCTGTTGTACCACAAATTAGCGGAATGTCCAATGTACAGGCACTTTGCATCTTTATTTTAAAAAAATTTCACTCATCTTGCCTTAAAGGCAAGGCTAATAATAGTCATTGATAATTATTCTCATTAAATTATGTTTGATTGCAGGTGTTATGTGGAGGAGGTGGTGCATCCCTTGCTACTGCAAGTAGGTGAAAGAACACCAAATCTTAATTGAGCTCGTGAATTTCATGCTATAAAAATACTCATTTTCACAAAGATGACAAATCATTGGTCTCTGGCTTCTTAAGAAAGGAAAGGGAAATTTTTTACTAGATCCAAACATTTAAAAAGGAGAAAAGAGTAAAGAGATAAAGTGACTTCTTACCAATAGAGGAAATGCTAATGGAACTTTTACTCCTGCTAAAAGCAGAACTAATGTTATATAAATCACACAACAACAAGGTACTTTGTATATGGATATTATCTTGTTTCATAACAATGATTGAATGCAAGTGGCTTGTTTTGAAACTGAAATGGCTTGTGAGCAAGTTTGTGGTACCAAATTGGAATCCAATTTCAACTGGTTAAACAAATGGAATAAAAGGATAGCCCCGTATAATAAATGTTAATTATTGTACAGTAATTTTAGGAGGTTGATAATATTTTTCACCCAATAGTTAAGAAATATTGTTTGATAAATAATACAAAACAACAGCTGATAATAGATATAACTTCAATCAATTGCAATATTTATCAGCTCTTATTTAAAAATTTTTCTAAACCTTTACAGTAATAACTAAATAAAAATCAAAATTATCCATATTTCATTATTATTCTTAAAATTTTATTATTCAACTACTAACTACAAATTATAATATTTTAATTATATATATATAATAATTTATTTTAAATTATTATATATAAATTATATATAGGATGTTTTAGTTATTAAAAATAATTAGCATATATATTGATTAATATTATTAAAATTTAATAAATACAAATTAATAACTATAACATTTTAAGTTTTGAAATTATATTTTATGAGTATATGCGAAAAATTATTTTATTATATTTAATTAGATAAATAAAATATTATCAGTATATCCATATTAATCACTTTGTAAATTAATAGTAACAATTAAACATAATTCACCAGATATTTAATATCAAATCGCTATTAGTTAACATCCATTAGCAATTTCAAACAAAACCTATCATTTCAAATACAATAGGATAAGGATAATGATATTTGTGTGTGCGGCAACTGGTTCAATAGACTTATATTATCTGTCCACTTGGGTTTCTCAAAGCAACTAAAATAATGTGACAAGCAGGTCAACATGTAAGATTGTCCACTCCACAGTCTACAACTCATAATATTTGCTCGTCCAGGCTAGAAGGTGAATTAACAAAGCAAAATCATATTCTCTTTCTTGCTGTAATACATCTTGCAGTTGCAGAGTTTGATGGTTTAGGATAAAGGTGACATCTGCAATAATACGAAACTGTGGTGATAGGAACTTAGGCAACGATGAGGCCACAGGAACTTTGGTAGGTATTAATGTGATTTGGCAAAAGCAAATATCTTGCAAACCTACCTAAATTTAACTTTTCATGTAAAACTCATAAATCATAGTAAGGTTTGACCACGTTATATAAACCATTCATAGTAATACAAGATGATTAATCAGGAAAAATCAATCAAGCTCCTTCAATTGTACATGCTTCAAAGTCAAAAATTTATTCTCATTACAAATGAAAACACTCTTAATCAAATACTCCATGGTGTGAGAGAATTTTACCTAAACACATTTCCTTTGGCTACACATACTAATTCTTCTCCCCATTTCACACAAATATTCCAGATTTGCAGATTCTCCATCGCACAAAATTTAACAGATACAACAATCTGTTTCTGTTTCTTAATTTTTGACTTCTCTTCAGTAAAATCTAGCTTACACAAAAAGTAAGGTCTACATCAGCTTGAAAGCACAATAG
Source organism: Omphalea diandra (assembly GCA_949677035.1). NCBI lineage: Eukaryota > Viridiplantae > Streptophyta > Magnoliopsida > Malpighiales > Euphorbiaceae > Omphalea > Omphalea diandra. Next base: position 24,888 of record CATIWR010278014.1, read on the forward strand.
CTAATCTGAAAATAAAGAGTACTGAAACCATGCTTATGATTATGACAAAACCAGAACAAGGCTAAAAGTAAAACATGTCGTACACTCCAGGAACTTGAATTCCACATACACTCCAGGAACTTGAATTCGATGTGTTTGTTCAATCAGTTTTACCATTTGCAGGACCAAAACCTTAAAAGAACATGAAGTCAGGAACGGGAAATTCTTTTCAAAGGAAGGAAGAGAGGCAGAAACTCACAAGATATTTTCAAGAACCACCCCAATGTCTGAACTTGCAAATTCCGCGGCGATTTTCTGCAAAAGAATCACGAAGAGACTGCACTATGGAACATACAACAGGAACCTTACACAATTCTTTATCCTGCTCCTGTAAAATACATAAATAATTGTTAGTGAATATCAAGATATAAATGTATAATGTGTGCATGTTGCCAGATATGTGCAAGAAAAAGAGAGAGAGAGAGGTAATACCACTTGAGCAAGACGTTCTTCAAATCCCACAGAATTATCATCGAGAGGCATGAATATCTTTTTATAAACCATTCTTAGACTTCTAATCTAGATCCTCGCCCAAAAATATATGCAGGTCATTCAAACATGTCATAGGAGAAAAATGTATGATAACTATAACCAAAGATAAAGAAAGCATAAAAAGACTGGACCAAAAAAAAAAAGGAAAAAAGAAAAGAGAGCATAAAAAAGAGTGGAAAAAAATATGGTTTACCAAGATACAGAAATTCACCAATGTCTATAATAATGTGGGATAACTATAAAAAGGTGTAGAGAACCAGCAGCTATATCCAGTAAAAGAAAAAGGCAAGCATCAAATTTTGTCAGACATCCCTTATTACGCTAGTTTAAAAGTGTCAGTGCATGTTCAGTGATACACATTTACAAGCTCCAATTTGGACATCAACTTGTACAAAAGAACATAAAGAATAAATGGGAAGTCAACCTTACAAGCAATACAAGCTATTATTAATAATCTGTCCTAGTAGCAACTAGAGGCTACTCACTATATGATATTAGACTTTATACTGCAGAAAATCATCTGCATCACCTATTCTGTAAAATAATTCTACATTAATAATCTAATTAATTATTGAGACAATAAATTTTTAGTTTACAAGAAGACAAACCATTTATGCCTTTAAATATATTTTTCTTTAATTTTAATGCGACAGCAAAATGTTTTTTTTTTTGGGGGGGGAGGCCAATTCCTAACATTATGACTCAGCAGGACTTTGTTATCTTATCTCACAAATGTCTAATGGTTTTTAGAAGTCATGTTATTCACTGTACCTACTGCTTCTAGCAGGCTCCAATACGTGTGAATAGTAGAGACAACAATGCTATGGCGTCAAAACTATAACAGCAATACTTCATGTTGTAATGAGTCCTGGACATAGGAAATGTTAAGAAAGAATTTGTACTGAGGCCAGATTGGTTTTCAAATGAGGACTTTTATAAACTTCTCCCTTGTATGCATCAAAATGCTTGAGCATATATTTTGTCCCATCAAAAGGAGGCTCAACTGTCCACGTATGAATCATGCACTTGCTTTGTTAGCATACACGTGGATAATTTAATGGAACAGCAGCATTGATCATCATGAAGCAGCAGCAAAGGGAATAATTTTTCAAGTTTGTTGCAACTAATTCTGCTATAGCCTAGGGATAAGTGATAGTTTGTTGTTCTTTATCTCCTTATTACTTGTATATATTGTATTCATGATCATAACGAGAAATATATACTTTCTTCCTTTCTTCTTCTTCACGATAGCTTTTACTAAGTTTCCTTAAGTTTAAGCTCATACTGCTGAGCTTCTACATGCTCCAACCAATACCATGAAAGCCCTAGTGTACCATATAACTAGTAGAATATCAATCTGTGCCAACGAAACTATGCAGCCCCAAAAGGCTGTGATATGCAACTCCATACAGCATGGCTAAGAATAGACAACAATTGGTGAACCAAGCATCAAAATTTCCAAAAAAAACATAATTTTCAAACTTCAAGTTTTGTTTTAAAAAAGTTAGAACATTGCGCTGTATTATGATCAGAATGAGAGCAAATACAGACCTCAGTGGTTGTGAATCCATGCCGCCGAAGACCCTCCAAGTTCAGACCTCGAAGCTGAGCTCTTTCTCCAGTCACCATCGCATACCTGGGTACATCTTGTGAAACCTTCAGCCACAACAAACAGAATTATTCTCATGGAAACATTTTATTATTTTTTATTTGCTTTAATATGCTCACATCAAATACATTCAGCAAAACACACAGTTCTGCAACATGGCTTTTCTTTTTGTGGCATTTTTTGCACTTTTGAATAAGTAGTATGTGTCACAATCAGTGTGCACACATGCCCAATGCCATGTGTCTGTGTCACAAACCACCATGTCAAGTTGTTTGATATAAGAGCTTAGATTACAGAATGAAAACCCAAAACCAGAAAATTGGAATAGATCATACCACTGATCCACCACCGACGAATGAAAAAGAACCAATATGGCAAAATTGATGAACAACAATAGCACCAGCAGTGTGAGTATAATCCTACATTTGCAGCACCAATCAAAGATCTATAATACACTGTAGATGAAATATTACTATGTAGAAAGATGCTATCAATCCTAATTATCAGATGAAAAGGACTTACTTCCACAATAACATGGCCAGCTAGAAGAGTATTATTAGCCAAAATGTTATTGTTGCCGATGTTGCAGTCATGGGCAACATGACAAGATCCCATGATAAGATTGTTACTTCCAATAACCTGAATATATCATGGCCCTCAGAGTATACAAATTATGTAAACTTCACAAAAAATGATTGCAGCATATAGAATACATGAGCAGTATGTGCATACCGTTCTATGGCTAGACTTTGAAGATCGGTGAATTGAAGCATACTCTCTGATTTCATTATCATCCCCAATGTAAAGAAAACATTCATCCCCTGGCTAAATGCATAGATTTAAATGGAAAAGGAGACTATTTAGTTTAGAACACAAAGAATACACCCTCACATATGCTTAAAATTCCAAATCATAGCAAGAAGCTGATACACATGAATAAGTATGTGCATGATAATGCAAGATACAGAATGTGACTATGAAAATGACTTGACTATGCAAGGTGGCCAATTGCAAAGCCTACATCAATTCAAGCAAAACAAGCAGGGCTAAGAGTACAAGTGAGGATGTTGAAATATCCAGAGCAAACAACATTTGTCAAAGTTGTATGAGGTCATTTTGCTATTTTAGCAGCCAAAAGAACTGAACAATGAATCATTTGGGCAGGAAACACAAGATATAGGCTAAAGAACAAATCGTCCTGCAAATGTTATTTCTCTCTTTGTAAAGCACTTGTGGATTATTTTACACATTATTTGTACTAAGAGCAAGTAGGGAACGGAAGAAAATGATTATAGCAAACACATCAGCAAACGAAAACCTAAAATTTACTTTTACAAAAAAAGGACCAAAGAAGAAGCATCAGCGAGCAGAAACTAAAATTTCTAATTCCCCAATGAATACTTCTGCACTTAAAATAAAGTTGAGTTTCTATAAACTAACAGGGAAAACATGCTTAAGAAATCACACACATAGCTAACAAAATGCAGTGTGTAAAATTGTGAATACTGAGTAGAGCACTAACTTATGAACAAATTAAATTAGTTAATAACTAAAGATAGCAACTTTACGAAAACAAAGAAACGAAGAGACCTTGTATTTCAAGTCTTGACACTTAACACCGACCACAGCATGATGACCAATCACATTATTATTTCCAATGACAGTAAGCCCAGGAAGATCATCACCAACCACAGCACCACTGCGAGACGCATAATAATCTTGAATTTCTTAAAAGAAATATTGCTCAGAAGTAAGTTTAAAGTGAATAATTTAATCATTACGTCTTCAAAACGCAGTGGTCGCCTAAGAGTGTGTTTCCGAAAACATGGCTACCAGGATACAATTGACATCCATTCCCAATCTTGGCAGATGATCCGACGGTGCAGAAGGGGCCGATGGAAACACCCTGTAATTAAACAAAAAAAAAAAAAACAAAAAAGAAGCGGTTACATCCACTAGCTTGCAGTTAACCAGCTCAATGATTTGAATAAGAAGCAGGGAGAGGGAGGAAAGAACCAGGCCAATAAGGGCATTCGGGTGAACGGCAGCGGAGGGATGAATGAGGGTAGGCTTATTGTCCAAGGACGATGAAGATGAAGTTTCTTCTGGTGGTGATTTGCCGTAGTCGTTTGAAGCATCTGCGGCCCGTTTCACATAAAAACCAGATCATTCTTCTTCTGCTTACTATTGTTAGTATTTGTAAAAAAAAAAAAAAAGGAAAGGAAAGAGAAATACAATACATGAGAGTGAAGTAGAAAATCGGTGCAGAGAAAGAGAGGAGATTGGCTTCCGTATTTTGAGGTTGAGGACGGAATTCATAGTAGCTTGCGGAATTTGCAAGTCAAAATCATTTCACATACACCAATATTTCAAAACATACTATGCCCCCAAAGAAAAAAAGACACTTATAAATGCGAAATTTTAAGTGGATTTTCAATTGTTATTTAATTTGTCTTGCAATATGTCTACATGAAGAGAAAAAATATACATATCTGAATTTTTTCTATAAAATTTGTTTATATATATATATATATATATATATATATATATGTTCAAATGGAGTTCAAACTCATAATTTTATATTGTTTGCAGAAAATAACTTCAAATAATCAAGAAAAGTCGATTTTTAATACTAATCTCAAATTTCAGTTTAATATTTCCGGTATAAGGAAAAAACCATATTAGTTTAGTAAAGATTAATTTGATAAGAAGAGAGCTGAAAGAGACCGTCTTCCAAGAGAGTCAAAGGATCAAGATGCTTGTTTGGAAGCTTCAGAAGTTGAAGGATAATAATGAATAAATTCAATCTTGAATCAGGAGGAAATAACATAATACATTCCGTCTGTTTACAACTACGTATATTTACATACATACAGAGTATATCCTCGCAACCTAACAAAAGTATTGATTCACTACTTAAGAACTGTCCTGCATCATGCTAATGCTCCTAACAAAAAACACTTCCTTATCCAGTCTGCAGTTGCTGTTGTTCTTCTCCAGCCTGCTTCCATTACTGCTGCTTTCAGCATTACATCCAGAAGTTCAAACGTGAATGCTGGAATTCATCACTAAGTCGCCTTCCAACATCCGAAGCACCTTTACAAAACCAATTAAACATCAGTTAACTACGAAGTAATATTCCATGCAAACAAATGTGATAAACAAGGACCGAACACAAGTGCAAAATGTCAGATGGATCGTTTAGGTCAGTATGCATACATGCGCACATAGATTGCTAATCTGTACGGATGAAATTGTAGTTTTTGAAAGATTGTTCAGGAACTAAGACTGAAAAAATTTTGGGTTTTAAATAAATAACAAGTACGACAAATAGCTTAACAGTAGGAATAATCACAGGAAAATCAATTAATAAGATAAACATTTTGCAACACTTGAATGCTTGTTCAAGAGATCAAATCCTTAATGGTTCCTGCCATCAACTGACACCCTTTGGTCAAGTGTTGTGAGAAGTGACAATACTACTAGAACTCTATTCTGTTACAGATGCAAGACTGACGGTAGAAGTCTTTCCTAAAGGGAGACATTGAAATGTTTATGAATCAAACCTGCCTATGTCATATAGAGAATATAAATATGTTGAAAATGCAAATGTTATAATGGGATGAAGTGGCATGGGGCATCTTATGTTTTTAGTATGATATGAAAATACTTGTCTCTCAGAAACTTGTGAAATTAGAGCAATTCTCAGACCTGAGACATCCGAGGCCTTAAATGAGGATCTCGACAGATGCACAGTGAGGCACATTGCATCATGTTTTGCACTTCACGTTCTGAATAGCAATTCATTAAGCGTGGGTCAACCAGTTCTTCAATGGCATGCTTTTCCAAGAGTGGACGTGCCTGTTCAGGATCTCACCAGATAAGCAATGACCAAAATACAAGATAAGAAGGCAATTATAATCTGCCACTTAACAACTAGAATTCAATACTCATTGTTTGTCATGACTTTTCACCATCACATCGTACTTCAACATATTTAAAGACAGTAGTTCTTGAGGCTATACCCATTCTGTCAGGCATTGCTGCCCCTTAGGTCGTTTTATATCAATAGCTTTCCGTCCTGTGATTAGCTCCACCAATACAACACCAAAAGAATAGACATCAGCTTTTTCAGTGATTTGCCCACTTTGAGCATATTCTGGAGCCAGATACCTACATTTATGCAGGATATGTGACAATTTATTGTTATCTACAAATAAAAACAATGGAGAAAAGACACTTCCAATGAGCTTACCCAAATGTTCCAATTATTCTTGTCTCAACTCCCATGTCTCCTTTTGGCTGCCACCTTGCTAGTCCAAAATCTCCAACCTGAGACTCAAAGAGGAAATCAGTTCAAACATGTCCTTTCCAATAAAATCACAAGAATTTCATGTACCTATAACTTGAAACATATGAAAATAAGTGTAGTTGCAATTATGCCAAATCGAGACATTTATAAAGGGGACGGAACTAGGTACAGTGTGAGGGCCATGGTCTACTTCAACTTTTAAAAATTATCAATTTCTTTCATAAATTTTGTATAAAATTTTTCAAAATTATATATTGGGCCTTCGTACTTTTAAGAACTATCAATCTTCACCAAAAATTTTATATGAGATTTTCAAAATTATATATTCAATCCCTTTAAAATTTTAAAATTTATCTATTCTCTCTACAAATTTTGCAAAAAAAAAATAATTTTAAATCACATCTTTAGCTCTTTTAAAATTTATATATCTTCTCCATAAATTTTATATAAAATCATTCAAATTATATATTTGGCTCATCAATGTTGATCTCTAGTTCCACCCCTGGAGATATGTTAAGCGCATGACATACCAGTGGTTCAAAATCATGGGTGATGAGGATATTATTAGGCCTCATATCACGATGAACAACACAGCCCACTCTACATTCTTCATGAAGGTATCTCAACCCTCTAGCTGCTCCAACAGCAATTTTCTGTCGCGCAGACCATTTCAATGGATCTCGATCATGTCCTGAAAATTTCAAACACTTCAACTGACTACCTTGGCCATAGAAAAGGAAACCAATTTCATATGTGTGCATTGAACATATGAAATTCAAACTTGATGAAGCAAGTGAATACAGTAAATTATTTTCACTTCTCCAGAAAGGATATTACACACGCGCACGCACATAGAGACTGGAGAGGGAGAATTTACCAAAAAGATGTGAATCTAAAGACCCATTGCAAATATATTCATAAACCAGCAATCGTCTTCCATCCTCCACGCAAAATCCAACCAACATCACAACATTCCGATGCTGCGCACAACTCAAAACTTCAACTTCTGAGCAAAACTCCAGATCACCTTGAGAACTAGCTAATTTATGTTGCTTGACAGCAACCATCCGACCATCCAATAAGACACCTCGATGAACACAGCCAAATCCACCTTCAGCTAAGAAATTTTCTTGTGAAAATCCATCTGTAGCAAATTCTAGTTCAGTATATGTAAACCACTTAGGAGGATTTCCAAATACAGGAGCCTTGTGTCGACATATTGAGCACAATGGAGGAGGCCCAGGAGGCACATGTGTAGACAAGGATATTGCTTCTCTCACACTTTTGCTTAAGTTCAGATCAATTCTATAGTTCAGCACTTCAATATGAGGTTCTCGGTCTAATTTGGATAAATTCTCCAGCAAGCTTTTGCATGTGAATGACATAGCTGTATTCTTGGACCGTTGGAATTCATCCACCATAGTTTTTGCAATTTCACCGCTGGAACAAAGATTATCATCCATCCATGACTGAAAAAATGATTTTGCAGAAAGAGTAGCCTGCTTCTCACTATCGATATCCGATTCAGATCCATATAGACTTTCATTTTCTTTAGTGTACAATAACTGATCTTTTTTCTTGCTCCCATAAATCCTAGTGAGAAAAAATGGCGAAGTCCCTTGATCTGAGCTTGATATTGATGATGTCCCAACATCTGTTGCAGTCAGCGGCGATTCATGATCAGGACTACTTGCAGGAGTTACATATGGTCCCCTTAATATATCTAGCTCGTGATGCTTGCTCTCAAAGTCCTTTGAAGATGCTTCTATATCAAATGGCAATGGCCAACACACTTTCGGTTGCATTGTTCGTGATCCAACCAAACTTAAACGAAGTACCCTTGGTTCAGACCGTTTCATAACCACAACATTACATTTCAACTCTTCCATGCAGTATTTCTTCTCATGCTTCAGGTGTCTGTCAAGAAACAGGAATAGCAAATTTAATTGAGAAAAATAAAAGTACGAGGATGGAAGTTTGTTCTACAATGCATTTGAATATGTAAATTTAAATCAACCACCATATAATTACAAATTTTCAGAGTCCTACAATGCAGTATCCATCATATGTCATTTAAGAACAAGGTTTGCATGATTTTATGACCTGTCCAATATAATCCAGTTTGATTGAGCTCTCTTGGCTTCAGCAGCTACAACTCCGCATGATGAATCAGAAAGAACTTTTATCCTGATTTTTACCTGTACAAAGTAATCAAAAGGCATAAAGGACTCAATTCAAGCAGAGAAGAATGATAAATCTAAAACTTTTGAAAAGAAATTTAAGGCCTGAACCTTCTCAGGGTCATAAGTATCATGGATTTGACGCAACATTTCAGAGCACAAATCCGAGATATCATCTCTGTGATCTAATTTGGTTCCTGACAGTAACTTCCAGTAAATACTAGCGCAGTCACTGGTGAATCTTGAGAAACCCCATACTGTTTTATCTGAAAAATATTTAATTAGTTTAGTTGCCACTATCCTTTATCAATATCCTTGAAGTTAACACAACTGAACAGGACAAAGGTGAAAGAATAAATACAAGGACCCTAAAACGCGATGTTTCAATTATTTTGATGAGATTTGTCCAGTTAATTAATAGCATTAATTATCTGCATAACTCATTTATGACCTATTCTGCACATTGCCTATTTGCTAGAAGTCTTTATAATTGCTTGAGATGTTCACATGCCACCACATATACCTTTAAATTGAAAGAAAGAATTCACTAAAAATTGAATTTTGCCATGTTGCGACAGTTAATAATCAGCAATTCTCCACATTCATGCACTGTCTTGTATTTAGGGGACTAAAGGATCATCAAATCGAGCTCATAAAATAACTGACTGTATCTGAAGAGCAATTGTGTTTTTGCTTTCTTCTCATGTTGAAGAAGGAATTCTTGCCAGAAATTCTGGGACCACTCACTGAAAATTTAGTACCAGCAAAATTTTGTCTAAGAGCCAACCAAGTTCTTGCTAGGAAAAAGCCTTTAGGCCCTAACCTCAGGAGTTCTCTCCAGATTCTTAACAAGAAACCCCCCCATCTCACACAGACATTGTTCAAAACACAAGAAGAACATCCTATAACAGTTCTATGAAGCTTTTTACAGGCAGAGCAATTAAAACCGGACAATTCACATCAAATTAGGCCCCCGACAGACAAAGTAAATGGCAAGTTAACTTTACATAATCAATAACACGTACAGATAAAGTCAACATTTTGAAATAATTGGAAAGAGACTGAATGAAGAAGAAGAAGAGGAAAGAGGGGAAAAAAACCGAAGGAGGATTACTTGAGGTGTGACCAGGGATGACCACAAGTAGCGTAATGCAATCCCCAGGTTGAACAACATGAGTTAAAGCCCAGACCAGAGCCCTTCTTGGTATCTCTTTCGATGCCCTAACAGCAACCACCACCACTTTCCCTACCACCACATCGAAACAACCCTCACCATTCATGTCACCACCCAGAAAAAATCAAAACTGTAACCCTCTTCCACTTTCTTCAAGACTTCAACACACCACATAACAAAAACCCAGATCAAAATTTCTCATAAAACAAAATCTTGGCTGTTGAGGCATGAAAAATGATTGCATTATCAAGCGGGTGCACAGAAACCAAGATGCTTGATTAAAAGCTACAAGTGCTAAAAGTAGCAGAGGTCTTGCACTTCAAGACACTTTCCGCACTGGGCAGTTTTCATTTTCATGTAATAAAAACAGTGTAGATAACTTTGGATCAATCAAAGCCAAGATGAGTTTTTTTTTTTTTTTTTAAGCTCAAGTTCCTTTCATGGAAACTGAAGCTGCTTTTTCATGTCCATGTGGAAAGCGTGAGGTTAGAGAGGAGCAGAAGTTGGTTGTTGTCCTGCGTGTGAAAAGTGAAATCCAAGTTGGTACAGTTTCTCCTTCTTCGTCTAGTAGATAATTAGGAGATACAAAGCGCCAATGGAGATAAGCAAACAGACTAAACGACAAAAAAAAATTAAATCAATTTAATTAAAAACAAATAATTGGATTTTTTTTAAATGGAATTAGTTGAATCATTAGAGCTTAAATTTTAATAAACTTTATTAGGAGCCTCTGATTTGGACTTCTTAGGCAAGGGGGAAAAAAAAGATATATTTGGCTTCCTATTTCAGGAATAAATTAAGGGATTAGGTGCTATGGAGGGAAGGAATATTGGCTAAAAGCTGACATTGCTTAGTATTATTTTATCTTTATGCTATTCTATCATAATTATCTTCCTATAGAATCTTTTCTCTGTATGATTAGTTGTTAATTAGTGGCTGATTGCGTCTAGATTTTTTATAATAATTTTAATGTAAATTTATATTATATTAAAATTTATATACTAATTAATCAATAATATATTATATACTAATTAATCAATAATATATTTTTAAAATTTTCTCTTTTATTTAAATATATATTTTTAAGATGTATTTTATTTTATATTAAAATTATTATTTTTATTTTAAATTAATTTTTGATTATATAATTTTAAATATAATATAATAATTTAAAAATTAATAAAACTAAAATAATTAATTGACAATGAAAAATTTGTTTAACATAATTTTTACTACTAAAATTATATATATATATATATATATATATATATATATATATATATATATATATATATATCTATATATATAAAGAGAGAGAGAGAGAGAGA
>CATIWR010278045.1:0-14281 GCA_949677035.1 Omphalea diandra
GGAGTTATAGAGCCAAGTTGGTTGGATTGGAATTAGAGAACAGAACAAAAGATGCGGTTGCGTTGGTTGAGGAAATGAAGAGTAAAGGTATTAAACTAGAAGCTTTTATTTTAAATGTTTTGATCAAAGGGTTTGTTAAAGAGGAGAACTTGGAGGAAGCTAAACGGTGGTATTATGGAATGGGAGATAGTGATTGTAAGCCAGATAAATTAACTTTTGCGACATTAATTCCCTTTGCGTTTGAGAAGAATGATCTGGGATTTGCTCTTGAGCTCTCGAAAGTTATCATTGGTGAGAAGTGTCGTGTTGACAAGGAATTGTTACAGCTTGTGGTAGATGGATTGGTTAAGGAGTCAAAGATTCAGGAGGCGAAAGAGCTTGTGCAGCTTGGGAATGATAATGGTTATTGCTGTTATAATTTGAAGCTGCCTTCAGAGGTGTAGTGCAATAGCCTCTTGGTTCTGTTTGTCTTGTTTCGTGGGATTGCTTTGCAGCTTGCGGGCTTGAATCCCATAAGCTTTAAAAAATTGATGTAGGCACTTCGTATTTATTTCTCTTTTGGTTGGTATTATGATCTGGATTTGCTCTTACTTTTTGTCAATTATTTTTAGCTTTAAGCCATTTGGCTAGAAGTAGTTTAATGGCGAGTACCCGACTCGAAATGCGAAGTGATAAAATCTCAGCGGCTGAACCAAACCCAATAATCGGTGGTTGAATGCATATTCAACTTGATATTTCAATTAATTGAGAATTCTCACATTATGTGGAATAATTATAATTAATTAATTAATAAAATAAAATTTTAAAAATAGTTATATCAAAGAATTATTTATTGATTTATTCTTATAATTTTACATAATATTCAAGAAAAATTATAAAATTTAAATGGAGCAATTTTTTATTTTTAATCAAATAACATTAAATATTTTATAATTAAAAATAAAATTAATAAATAATTACAAAATATATATGAGCTGTTGTAACAAATGATTGATTATTTTAAGATTGACTATTTCAAGAGAAAATTTATTAAATGTGAATGACATAATTCATGATAATTTGTTATATCTTGTGAGTTTTTATATACTCAATATTTTACTTTTTAGTTGTCTATAATTTTTACTTTAAGGGTTTTAAATTTTCTATTCATAATTTTATTTACAATGTTGACTTTTTATTTACAATTTTTATTTCTAAGATTTTAATTTTTCTATTTAGAAAGACATTTATTTTTTAAATTTTTTTTATAATTTTCTACAATATGATATAGAATAATAATATATATAACCGTATTATTGTGTATAGTTATTTGATAATAATAAATAATAATTTAAAATTAACTCAAAAATTGAAATTAATAATATGCTCTCTCCAATCATTTTTAACTTGCACCAAATTAAGAAATTCAGTTTTTTAATTAATAATATATGATTATTTATGTATTTATTCAATACTATTATATATATAATAATTATTTTATAATTATTTAATTCATTTATTATCAATTTTTTTAAGTAAAATAATTATTCTGTTAATAAAATTATATACACCTAATCGTATTTTGCCTGATATGCTTTAGGTCGACCTCTTATTGGACAGGAGGTGTATATGATTATTTATATATTTAGTTAATACTATAATATATATATAATAATTATTTATAATTATTTAATAAATTTATAATTATTTTTTAAGTAAAATAATTACTCTGTTAATAAAATTATATACACCTAATAGTGCTTTGCCTGATATACTTTTGGTTGACCTCTTATTGGATAGTAACAATCCACGTAAGTATTTTAGATTCTCTCATACCTATAGATCTTTAGAAGATTTTTGAGATTTCTTTTATGACGAAATTGTCTTTTAAATACTTCCTTCATTTCATATTAAGTGACATATTTTAATTTTGCACAAAATTAAGAAATTATTAATTAAATTATAATTTAAAAATAAAATAATTAAATTACTCTTTTATATACAAATACTTAAATTAAATTTATTAATTATCTCTTAATAAGAATAAAGATAGAATTGAAAAAATAATTAAAATTTTATTGGTATTTTAAAATGACAGATATTTTGAAATAATTTTTTTTAAAAAAACATCAATTAATATAAAATAGGGATTAATAGGGAAAATTACTGCTTCGTACACTCAATTAATAAGATAAAAATACGTATATTAAATCAGAGTATGAGTATCTTTTCACTAAGAAAAAATGAATATTATAGTAAATCTCTTAATAATTATGAATGGTTATTTTAAATATCACTATATCATTGATTGAGTGTATAAAATAAACATATACATCTAATATATGATTCTTTTCAAATAATTGAATGCATCATTTTTCCAAGAGACAGTATATTTAGCGACCAATCACAAAACCTCATGGTAGAAGTAGGCACTTCAAATTTCACCCATAAAATTAAAGCTGAGTACAATTGATTTTTTAAAAAAAAAATTGGCAAAAAAATTATACGCAACATAGTTGTTAGCAACATTCATATTGCACTAGTATGAATACTTGCGCTTCGTTGCATGTAAGAACATTATATTATAATTGTTACCATAGTTAAAACAAGAGAATTTTAAATTATTTAAATATTGCAAGTATAATATTGTTTTACATATGCGGTAAAATTCAACTGCTAAATTAAACTTTTCTACGATTTCAATCTTCAAAGTAAATAGGACAGAGGAGTGACTAGAATAATTTGTGGAAGAAATTGGTGCCTTAACTAGTGGTAAAGTGAAATTATTTAAAAGTGAACATTAAAATATGAATCTCACCAATATAATTTTTTCTCAATACTTTGAAAAAAAAAAAAAAAAACAAAGAATAAGTTGTGCAAGACAAAATTTCAGTTAGTTGAGCATAATATTATATCTAATTCAAATGGGAAATCATTTTTTGTTCAAATAAAAAAATAATCATGCGAATTTTTAAATTTTTAAAACTGATTTCAGCTATTTATAGAACTAAACACTAACTCATGCCTTGTGCAATTATATTGCAAAAAACTTTTATAAAATAATTTAAACTTTTCCATTCTATTTTTATTTTATATATAAAATATCAAAATAATTTTTTAAATTAATTCAATTTAAATTATTTAAATTTTTTTCATTTATTTAGATAAATAAATAATTTTTTATTTTTTGAAATATTTTTCATTGTATGTATTTTATTTATTTATTTAGATATATAAATAATTTTTTATTTTTTGAAATATTTTTCATTGTATTTATTTTATTTCTTTCATATATTTTTTCATTTTAGTTAGGTATTTTATATTTTTAATTAATTATAGTACTATACAGTTATTAGTCACTTACTTATTATAATATTAGTTTAACAAATGATAAATACTTATTGTAAATAGTTAGTGTGCATTCAATTAAGATTTTTAAAAATATTTATAGACTTTTTAAGTGAATGACTTTTATAAAACTCATACATTTTTAATAACTTTTGTGGAGTTTATAATTTACAAATAATTTTTAAAAACTTTATTTTAAGAAACTTTCATAGACATTGATAGACTTCCATTAATTTCTAATATCTTATATAATGTAATGAATTTATATTTCTCATATAATAAAATAAATATTTAAAATAATAAATAAAATAGAAACTCTCAATTAAATAATATTGTTCGGTCCAAATACCAAATTTACTATATTTCAAGAAAAAAAACCTAATGTTAATTATTGTTTGTATGCTCAATATCCTTCCATATATCAATAGTTATAGCAATCCTCCATTCAATAGCACTATCTTTTTATTAGTCTTGAGTCTCAATAACTGATTCAAAATAATCTTTTTAATTATTTCTTACAAATAAAAAAGAAGAAGTTTCACTATTTAGTTTAAAAATATATTTGTTAATCACAATAAAAAAATAAAATTCAGATTTAATTACTAATATCTCGATAAATTCACAAATCTATTGAAAAATTAATAGCCTTAATAAAATTACAAAAAAATCAATAGTTAAATACATATATGATAACCTGTATTTCAAAAAAAACTTATCAAATAAAAGGGAAAAATTGCTTTCGTTAACTAAAATTAGGCATGCCATGTGACACTAAATTTGTCAAAACCTTCACGCTGAATGTTGATTTATCAAATCATTTCCCACTTGAGATTATTTGATATATTTGTAACTTGGCATACCAAATTATTTTCACTTGATTTTTGATAATTATATAATTTCAAACAACCATTCATCTGAAAAATTAATAATGAATCCACAAGCCATTGAACAGTGTAAAAATTCAAAAAATGTAAATTATCTTGTTTTCATTGCTCACCTTTCTCTCAATTGACAGCTCTTAGAGTAAAAAAAGTTTGACGAAATCTTAAAAAAAGAGAAAAAATTTTGTTTAAATATTTTTCTATATTACGACCTAAACAATCATTCAAAACATACAAAAATCTATTACTTTTAAAAGTCTATAGCTTTTGAATACCAATTAATTTTTGTAAATTTTATAAAAGTTATAATTAAATATCCCTAGTTTTTATAGACTTTTTAAAGCCTTTAAAATTTTTTATTTAATATCACTTGACTTTTAAGGAGTCTTTAAAAGTCATTATTAAATACTCTTCAATTTTAATTTAGAAATATGTTTATTAATCAAAATAAAAAATAATAAAATTGAGATTTAATTACTTATATCTTAATGAATTCATAAATATATTGAAAAATAAATATTAAATCTTAATGAAATTACAAGAAAACAAATAGCTATTGATGGTCCAAATACTTATATAATATAATTACCTATGTTTTTCTTTTTAAAAACTTATTAAATAAAAGAGAAAAATTGCTTTCATTAACTAATATTTGGCAATATCAAATTGTTTCCATTTTGGATACGACACTGAAATTGCCAAAACTTTCACGCTCAATTATGTTTTACCAAATTATTTCCACTTGAGATTATTTGGTATGTTTATAATTTGGCATACCAAATTATGTTCACTTGATTATTGATAATTCATTATAAACTATGAGTTCTTCACTTCAATTATCAAACATGATAAAATAGTTTCAAACAACCATTCATAAGAAAAATTATAAATAATATCTCATTAATAATGAATCAATAAGATATTAATTAATGTAAAAATTAAAAGTATCGGATTATCTTATTCTCATTGCCCATGTTGATGGGTCCTAAAATAAAAAAATTTATCATATATATATATATATATTTATATTAAACTTAGTTTTATAACATTAACTATTGGGGATGTGTCTTTTGCAAACTTAGCAGATGAAAAACAAAAATGAAAAAGGGCCCTCCAAAGGAGGGGAGAAGCCAAAATAGAAGAGTTAGCAACCAATCATAGAAGCTCATAGTAGAAGTAAGCACTGCAAATCCTGATCGAGTTTTAGCCATATAATTAAAGTGAGTACAGTTATTACACGAGTAAGAATAAAATATTATATGCAGCAAAGTTACTAGCAACATGCATATTGAGTATGAATATCCGCACTTTATTGCAGGTAAGAACATTATATCATAATTGTTACTGTTGTTAAAATAAGAAATTTTAAAAATATGATATTGATAAGCACATAATAAATAATATAACATCAAAGTGGTAAATTTGATGTTTATAAATTTAAGATCTTTTTAATTTATTAATTAATTTAAAAACTTTAGCTCAGCTGGTAAAATTAAGTTTTCTTTTTTTATTTTTAATTATGGGAGAAGTTTGCAAGAGTTTGTTCCCTAACCTTATCAATCACAATTTCATGTACGACATTTCAATAATCTTGACTTTATGTCCAAATTATCCCAAAAAAAAAAAAAACCATTCAGAAAAAAGGAAAAATATAGCCAAGGTGGGTCTGTGGTGAGAAAACCAAAAAAAGTAGTAATATAATTCAAGGCTTTTTTTTTTTTTTTACAACAGAATATGTCAAATTCTGTATTCATATCAAAGTGATATAATATTAACACGTGTTATTAAATTAAGTATATTACTGAATATAATATGTTTAAAATTTTAATTATAAAAATAATATATTAAATTATATTTCAAATATCAATACTTATATTTTATATATCTAAAATTATATTTATTAATATTTTAAATTAATCAAATAATATTTATTATAAAATTTAATTATGAATTATATTTTATAAATATTAATTTATAATATAATTAATAATAATTATAATTCAATACAAATACCGAATTTATTAAACGCCGTAGTTTTAATCCCAATTAAGAACCCAAGAGCAGTAATAATAAGGTACCCACTGCCCTACGGAAACTCGAGTTAAAAGTCTAGAATAATAATGTTCGAAATTTGAGAAAGATAGAATCTTTTAGGGTTTTTTAAAAAATATTGTTATTTTAAAATATTTATCATTTTATAATATTAAAATAATATTAATTATTTTTTTAAAATTTATTCTCATCACTCTTTTTTTTTTATAATAAAATTTTAATTAAAGATAAATTAGATATAAATTAATTTATATAAATAAAAATTATTTTTTATTAATTATTTTTTAAACGATATACATAACCATAAAATAAAAGATATTATGAAACAGAACGGACAGTGTAATAGTAATAATAAACTCAAGATTCCCATAACTATCGCCGTCCCCACCCCCTTCCCATTCCCATTATTAGCATTAGTGGGAAGGAGGTGTGAAATAGGCAAAATTGCGGGTTTAACCGATTCCTTCATTAACTTATTCCTAAACTTTTATTTGGCCCTCTGCGCCTATATATTTTGCTCATAATTGTCAATTTCCCCTTACAAATCAAGTGTACTTTTATAATATTAAATTATGCTTGTGTCTTAAAATTTTCTGGACCTTCTTCATTTTATAAGTGCATAATATTTTTATTTTACTATTATTGCCATCATGTAATTTGTAAAAGAGAGAAAAATATAGCTTAATTACAAGAAGTGATTTAATCTCTTGACGTCATGAAATGAAATTGATCATTAGGGGTTAACAACTATTAATCAATAGTTGATAATTAATGGAAATTAATGTTTAATAAAATTATAATTAATTATAATTATTAATATGTAAATCAATATTAAGGAACATAATTTGTATTATTCTATAAGATAGTAGATCATATTTATATATATCATAATAAATTAGAAAAGAAATAAAAAAAGAAAATTATGAAATATTTGAGAGGGAATCATTATAATATATATATACATACATACATACATATATATATATATATACACACACACACACACTTCTTTGTCACCACTCAATTTTCACATTGTTTAAGGAAAAATATTTAATGTTTGTCAACTCACCATTTATAGTGTATTTTTTCATTTATACTCTTAATTATATTTAATGAGGAATTAAAAATACTTTTTTAATTTAGTAATTAATGAGGGTAAATTAGAAAGATTACTTATAAATATTCTTGATTTAATAAAAATTGGCATGTATTTTGAGACATCCCAAAAAAGAATAAATGAACAACTTTTTTGGGACAAAGGAAGTAAAATTTATCTCATGTGCTTATAGTATATAACTTTCAAATTTTTGAAAGAGTATTACTATTAATGTATACATTATAAATAGTTATTATTTTTATTTTTTGTGTGAGTTATATAGTATTATTATCTAAAAAAAACTACATAACAAAAACTTTGTATTGGCGAAAAAAATTTTGATTATAAAAAATATTAAAGAATTAACGGTAAAAACTACAGTATCCTTTATGTTATTATACAATGTCATAATTAATAATTCACTATTGAATATGATAAAAGTTAGGTGAATTATACAATAACGTTTTCAATAATACCTTCAAGTAATGTGATCTAATTCAATGATGAATAATAACTTTCATTTAATTCAACAGTATCAAATCCTATTTAATTTAATGGTAAATAATAACTTTTATCTAATCCAACAGTAAATTATTAATTACAATATCCAACAGTAAATTACTAATTACAACATCATAATGTAATAACACAAACGATATTGTAATATATAATGATAGATAAAAGTTTTCTAAAGCTCAAAAGCTAATAGCTATTCATTCTCTCTCTCAATGGCCTTATCTTATTAAACTTGCCTTATTTCCTCTTTTATTCACTTAGTTGAGGATCATACTTCGGAAAGGGTTAGGCCAAATCTCATGGTACTTGAAGTCTAAACACATTATCATGAAAATATATGCATATTGCTTAATATATATCTATCATCAGGATCCCCAAGTTTATATGCTTTACAACTACTCTTAAGTTAACTGCTTGCAGGATGTTTTTCGCAAGGAGCATGAGGTAAAATTAAAAGCATTTAAGAATTATATGATGAGAAAAGAGGAAGAAGATGCATTCCACGATCTGGCCATCATTAATTATATGTGGACTATAGACTCAATCGCCACAAAATCATATAATAAGGGACAAAAGTGCCTTCGTGGACTTTCGACGAATTCCAAGCAGATCTAGGTGGATTTATGTGGGAAACAACTCTAGAGTAGAGGTGGAAGGAATTAGCATGTGGAAGCTAGTCATGCGTTATGGCCAAATCTTATTCCTACATGATGCTCTATTTGCACCAAAGATTTGTCAAAATTTAGTTTATTTGTTGGATACAAAAAATGACTTTGAAGTGCACTTTCATAAAGATGGTGTGGATTTATTTTTAGGACAAGAATATTTGGTTCTACTTCATTTCAATATGTTTTTGTTGTTCTTGATGTGGAATGTATTAATACCAATAATGCATGTTTTTCCTATTTTACATATTCTGCTGCATGTGAAAATAATGTGAATGTATGGCATGCTTGACTTGGTCACATTGGTCAACAACGAACAAATTGATTAGCCAAAGAGAGCTTATTGGGTAATATAGAAAAAGTTGATTTGTCAACCTATGAACATTGCCGAGCTAGGAAAACAATAAGAAAATCATTTGAAAAAGGAAATAGGGTTGAATCACCGTTTTAGTTAATTCATCTTGACATTTGTGATGTAATGAATGTTAGAGATAAACACAAGGCACTTTATTTTATCACATTTATAAATGACTATACTTTGTACGGTTATGTCTATTTGATCTCTCGTAAATCACAAACATTAGAATGTTTCATAAAGTACATAAATTTGGTTGAGAATCAATTAGATGAGAAAATAAAAGAATTAAAGATGGATAAAGGATGTAAATATTTGTCTGATGAGGTCAAGCAGTTATGTAATAAAAAGGTTATAAAACTTCAGTCGTCTATCCCATATACTCCACAATAAAAATGGTGTTACAGAAAGAAGAAATAAGATCCTACTTACAGTGGTTAGGTCAATAATGGCTCAAGCACAATTGTTTATCACCTATTAGGGTGACGTATTATTAATAGCCATATTAGTACTTAATTGTATGCCTATAAAATCAGTTGCCACTACTCTATAAAAGTTGTGGACTAATAGAAAACCTAAGCTAAGTATTTTAAGACCTTGGAGATGTGTTGCCTATGTACATGATATCTTTTATAAATATGGTAAATTGGGTTTGAAAGGTAAGAAAAGTATCTTTATAAGATATTCTAAAGGATATGTTTCATAAGCGAGCAAGAAGGTGGCAACATTACTGAGTTTGAATCTTGAGATCTCATGTTCTTAAAGAATGAATTCCTAAACAGGGCCAATTGGGTGAAAACCTACATTTATATGAAACTTTTGACTAGATTAATTCTAGTGCTTTAGAGTTGATTTTGTTTTCTTCGAGTGGGAGTGATATGAGGCGTAATGAATTAGTTTCAATAGAAACTCAATCATAACTTAAATTAGATCCAACTATGATTGTTAGTCCGAGTGGGAATAACAACGAAAATTGTGGAATCTCAAATTCGATGAACGAGTCGTAAACTGGTTCCACGTTATCATTTTAAGATTGAAAGGGAAGCATTTATTGTTACTTCATAAGATGAGGAAGAGCCAAAGAATGAGAAGTAGGCTCTCAAAAACCTTGCTACCTTGCTAAGGATAAATGGATTAAAGTAATGGAAGAAGAAATGGAGTCTAATACGCTTAATCTTGGTTATTGTAGCTGGCATGAACCTAAAATTACATCAAATAGATATTAAAACTACTTTTCTAAATGGAGAATTAGATGAAGAGATCTATATGGAACAACCAACAGGTTTCATAGCAAAAGGCCAAGAACATAAAGTTTATAGACTTAAAAAGTCAATTTATGGCCTTAAGCAGTCTTCAAGAAAATGGTGCATTTGATTTCATAATGCAGTAATGTCTTATGGTTTTGAAATGATTGAGGAAGACCATTGTATATATCTAAAAATGTCTAAACAAAAGTTTGTGATTATGTCATTATATGTGGATGACATTCTGATAGTAGGAAATGATATAAAGTATGTTAAAGGAATAAAAGGATGGTTGTCATCCAATTTTGAAATGAAAGATATGGTTGAAGCAACATATATTCTTAGAGTTAAGTTTTCAAGAGATCATTCAAGCAATTTAATATCTCTTTCAGAAGAGCAATATATTAAAAAAATCCTTAAGTGATTCAATACAAGATTACAAACTAATATATACTTTTATTAGAAAAGGTGAAGTCTTTAGTTATAGAATGTGTCCTAAAACATTAGAGGAAAAAGAGCAAATGAGTAAAGTCTCGTACTTAAGTGCAGTTGGAAGTCTTATGTATACTATGATGTGTATTAAACTTGATATATGTTATGTTGTTAGTATGGCAAGTAGATATCAACCTTGGTCAAGTACATTGGAAAGCAATGAAAAGGATATTAAGGCACCTCAATAGCATAATTGATTATTGATTATGTTATAAAGGTAAATATTTACATTTGAAAGGTTATACTGATGTTGATTATGGAAGAGACTTAGATGAAAGAAAATCTACCTATAGATTTGTTTTCTCACTTAACAGTGACACTATATCTTGGAGTGGTAAGAAACAATCATGTACAATCCTGTTGACAATGGAAGCTGAATTTGTGGCATCTTCAACTATTATATAAGAGACAGTTTGGTTAAGGAGATTCTTGAAGCATTTGACCAAAAAAAAGGAAAGAATTTATAAAGCCAGTTCTCATTAACTATGATAGTCAAACTGCAATAACATATACAAAAGACTTAAAGTTTCATGTAAAAACCAAACACATTGATATGAAATACAACTTCGTGAAAGACATAATAACAAGCAAATAAGTGAACATGAAGTACATTTCCACACAATAAATGGTTGCGGATCCCTTTATAAAGCCCATTCCTAAAGATGCATCCTTTAGGCATGTTAAGTCATTGGGCATACATAGGTGTTGAAAGTACTTATAAAATAGATTTTCCAAGGATGTTCACATGTATATTTTCTTTCAAACATCATTATATATATATATATATATATATATAATACGCATGAGTACATATGTTGAGTACATATTTGATATAGGAAGTATGCCGCACAGATATGAGATTGACATTCTCACACATGCAATCGCCTCTGTTACTAGGTGTAAGCAAAAATACGACAAATTTAAGTTATATTATCTAAGGGATAATAAAGAGCAAAATACTTAAATTCAAATGTCACCTTTATATGTGAAATAAAAGAAAATGTGGATACTTTGTATCAACTTAAGGTGGTTATTGTGAAATACAATTTGATATGTGAAATGCCAAATTCTAGTTTGACGGATACATTACGAGGAGTGTGTTGAAGAACTCATAGTTAGACATTATGTGTGTTTAATTACAATTTGTATGGTAGTTATAATTTCACTCCAAGGAAAATGAGATGATACCATAATATGTGATTCATACCACATGTGCATAAATTGACCAATTGAAAAATAAAGTTAATAATTGAATTACTTTATTTAGTGTGAGGTCCTTTAGTTTATAAGTAATCTCATATTGGTATTCTTATGATTCTAATATATTTTCACAATTTGTATTTAACATTTGTTATCTTCAAATGATGCTAGACGATCATGATTTGATTTGGTTAATAGGGCATCTCTAGAAAAGCGAGTCAAATAAGAATTGTGGAATTCGAGAAAAAAGAAGATTATTTTGTATTAGGACATTGACATGTATTTATTATTATACCGGTCATATTTTATCTTAATGATATTACATAATAATAAATACATAGAGATTCAAAATGAAATGAGATCTCATAATGTGAATGTAATGAAAATAATTTAAGATACAACATACTGAACATGCTCTAAGTTTCTTTCGAGATATTATATAATCCTAACAGATATATAGCAAAAATGCTCTCATAGTATGCACAGTTGCATGACTTATTTAACAAATATGAACTCATAAGTAGAGAAAAGAGTTGATCACATTATGTGTGAGAGAGAGATGTTGGATTTCTAGATCGGCACCCATGATGTGACGCAGTCCATATCCAATTACTATTATTATTCGTTAATAATAATCCATATAGGATAAAACATAATAAGAGAGATAGAGTTATATTCAAATATGAAGATGACTCTCTGCATAAAAAGATAACTTAATATTGTTATCTGTAGATTTTATTCTTCTCTTTCCACTTTATGTTTATTCTCTCTATAGAGAAAACTCTTCTTCCAACAAAAAAAAAAAAAAAAAAACTCTTAGTCACAAGTTTTCCTGTGAAGTTTGCATAAGAGGTAAGTAATTTAAATCGTGATAATTAATTTTAATTCATATTTATGCTAATGTGATTGAAATTCGACTTTGTATGTTCATGCTCTTAGGCATGACTATGAAATTCATGAGTGTAATCAATTTCTAAAAAAAATTAATTTTGACATTATGATTTTGATTCAGCCAAATTATAATTATAAGAACGAATAAAAGGAGAACAATTAATTAAATTGATCTCTATATTGGTTATAAAACTATTATTTTATAAAAAAAAATTTATGGTATCGATACTTAGGATAAATTCATTATTTTTTTTTATCTTACGCACACAATATATATATATATTTTGATATTGGTATCCATGAATACCTTATAAAGATTCTATTTGACAAGAACACTAATGTTTCAAGGATAACATAGTTGAGCGATAGAAATATTCGCAAACGTAAGAATCACTCAAATAATAAAATAATTAGTAGAATATCATTTACATGAGGATTGAATATTAAGGACTAAAATATTGTAATTCAATTATTATTTAAATTAATAAAAAAGATTATAGTCCAAATAAAACTAAACAAATAAAATTTTATCAAGTCAAAGATCACTAAGAAAAAATATTAAATAAAAACTATGGTATTTTAATTTCACTTAGACTAATATTATTTAATTTATTTGATTGATAATTCACTTTAATTATCTTTATAATAAATGAATAATCTCAAATTGTTTAGCATTCTATCTTTACATGTACCGAGAATTATCTTGAATAAATCTCAATTGATTATTTTATTCAACAAAACATTAATTTTTTATTATTTATATAATGATCACACTAGTCAAACTATATTATTATTATGATTATATTCTTATTGTTTATTATCTAGGGACGAATATCTCCTTTTAATCTCAATTTCTAGTTATAATCAAATGGTGACTGAGCACATGATAATATTAATTAAAATTTTTTTGTAAAGGTAAAGAAAATTACCAAATTCGAATTAAATAATCAAAGTTGAAATTATATAAATATGTCTTGTTTAAATTAACTCAATACATAATAAAATGCTGAAATAAAAAGGAAAAATTGATATAAGTACGGCATTTTATGTCGTTTTATATTTTTCAGTTACTTTTACCAAATATTTTTATATCAATCAACTTTATTATCAGTTACCAAGTTTTTACTTACTAGATTATCAATTAAAATAAAATTATCAACTAGAAGCTAGATTATCAATTAGTAATAGATTATTAGGTAATTTTCTCAAACGTAGTCTAGATTAACAAAAATGCATTAATAGTTAACTCTCTTAATAAAATCTACATTAAATAAGGAGAATGAAGGTTAATACTTAATCTCTTTAATTATTAATCTTCATTAGTTTCCACCGAACATGGCCTAGTTATATAGCTTTTGTTATATTGAAATTGAATAATCGTTTTTAAATGTTTTCTGGGAAGCAACTTCATTTTATTTTTTAAATATTTCAAAATATAATGATATGATAATATTAAATTACATTGTAGAAATAATTTAATAATAAAATGTGATTGATTTAAAATAATGTTCTTATCAATTGTGATTGAAAAACTAATTCAAGCATATCCGTATACAAATCAA
>CATIWR010278156.1:0-14663 GCA_949677035.1 Omphalea diandra
AAAACAACACTAAATAGAAACATTAAAAATGATCAATCCCCTTTGTCAAGATCAAAAGAGGCCCAAGACTTAAAGTTAACTACTCTAGTCCAACAGAGTCTCATAAGATCTATTTACAATTCTAGCTTAAAGATAATTAGCTTATATTAGAAGAAAGAGAAGAAGAAACAATCAAACTAACGATATCTAAAATTCTTAAAGCTCTTGAATGATTGACTTATTACTCATCTTCACTCCTAAACCCTTTCTTGGTTAATTTCTTGGCTTTTTGGATGGTTACTTAATGCCCTAGATTGGTTATTCCTCTTCTAATTTATTGGGCTCCGCCCTCTTAAATAGTGCTCTTGAGGTGTATGCTAAGTATAAAGCTTTGGGAATTGAAAAATGAAAAGTTTGGAGAGCTATAAAAATGAAGACAAGTTCCAATTTCTTCTACAACTTCTATGACTACCATTTTCATTTACAAATGATGGCATTCATGTCCAAAAAATGCATACGCATAAAGGTTGATTCATCATACATACACAATCCAACATGTATTTAATATACATATATGTTAACTAATGTTTAAGTTTAGTGACCATAAACTAGTTCTTATCTAGATATATGTACATGACACAAGGAGAGGGAGTTGGAATTCAGCTGATGACCTGTGTTTCATGTGTTTATATGCAAAACTCTATGCACAAAAGTATCCAAACCCTATGTTTCAGTATCTAAAAAAACATTATTGTGATT
Organism: Omphalea diandra; assembly: GCA_949677035.1. Taxonomy (NCBI): domain Eukaryota; kingdom Viridiplantae; phylum Streptophyta; class Magnoliopsida; order Malpighiales; family Euphorbiaceae; genus Omphalea; species Omphalea diandra. The sequence continues at coordinate 739 of CATIWR010278156.1, forward strand.
TGGTGAGCCTCGACTCAATGAATAAAAATAATAATCAAATTCTTATGGCACAACCGATAATCAAATATCATCAAGGTACATAAAAAGTATAAGAACTGACTATGTAAGTGCAAATGGAATAAATTGATTTTTGTCGTGACCTTGCAAGGCAAACATTACTCCCGGAAATTCATGTGATTCAAGTGACATTTGATTTTATTGACCAACATATAACAAGTGAATCACTCAATCAATAACATATGCCAATAGGACATATTAGTCCCTTTTTTTTCAAGTGATTTGCAAGTGTTTGACAAGCCGGTCACAACATTCTCTTAGTTCCATATGCAAGTGTCATTCATAATGGTATACCAAGTAATCATTAAGATAATATACTTCTCACTTGACTCGTCATCACATGAAAAATGTCACAATTCAGCCACATATACATGTAATAAAACATAACCATATCATAAAAATCATTACACATACACACTAGAATCTAATTATAACTTTTACTCACCTTTTGATGCAACCAGCTTTTATGGTAGGTTTGGTCCTCTCTCGTAGGCTTCCTCAAAGTGTTGGAGTCCTAACATTTAATACATTCTTGGTTATAAGTATGTCAAAATGATTTTGAATGCTTGGAATGCAACTATGGCATATTCCATGCAAGTGGACCTAGTGTTTATGCATATTTTCCTTATATGGCAGCCTGATCTTGCTACACTCTCACAGCAATAACTCCAAATATAGTTATCTAAATGACTTCATTCTTTTTTTGAAATAAACTAAACACATATTGACATAATATTGTCTAATTTCAGGGTAATATAAGACATATAGAAAATGTGGTGAATTTTTTAATTTTGCACTATTTCAATGTCATCTCAGTCAGAGTAGGTCTTATAATCTTGACTATATCTCAAATTTTACAAATCTAATGGCAAAATGGATTTACCAGAAGTTAGAAATAAAACATAAAGGAACATTTTTCATTTTCATTGTCTAATTTAGTCCATAAAGTCACCAAAATAAATTACCAATCTCAAGGTCAGCAGGTTTTCAACATGTTGATAATCAGTCATAATGAAGGAGCAATATCTCATCAATCATGATAAATTTGGCAAAAAATTTTACAGGAATGTATATCAGACATAAATATTAAACTTTTCACATCATCAAATTTTGATTCTATGACCATCAAATTCTTGGAAAACAAAATTAAAAGACTGATGAGGTTTCATCGGATTCAGGGTCAGTCATAATTAATGAATCATATCTCTTTCCACACAAAAAAATAAGCAAAACTGTTTTACAATCATTTAGAGGGAATATAACCGTACAAATTTTATGTTTTGAACTTTGCCTAAATCAGCACATAACATCAAAATATATGAAAACAGCCAGACTGAGGAGAATTCAATTGGTTGTGAACCAGCCTAATGAAAGAGACATATCTCCTTACACACACCAAATTAAGCAAAAATGTTTTACATACATTTAGATAGGACAAAAAGCTACAAATTTATATTTTATACTTTTCTTAATTCCTCTTCTAGATTTATGAAATCAAAGGTACAAAATCTGTTCTACTAATAAAACCAACACAATCAACTTTTGTTTGTATTGAGCTTCAACCTCGATACATGAGTTCTACCTCAAATTACTTTATAATTCTTCCTAATCATGTATGTTTAACATGTTATGAGGAAGGAATTTCATGTTGGAAGAAGATAAAATCATTTACCTCTTTTGCCAAAACTAGAAAAGCTTAGGATTTCCTCTAAGCTAGCTCACTCTTCTCCCTCTCCTTATTCTTCTTCTTCTTCTTCTTCCTCCTCCTTTCTTCCTCTCTTTCTTTCTATTTTCTACACTCCCTCACATTTTTGGTTCTCCAATATGATCCTAAAGATGAAAAAATTTATTTGTATACCTACCCTAATAAGACAAAATCATGGTGTCTCACTACCATTGATTGGAAGTTCAATATTCCTCTTTTAATCCCTCTTCTTCACTCTTTCATCACCTCCATCCATCTCCTAATCCCCATATGCTCCTTATACTTTTAAATAAGCTCTAAAACACCATTATTTATGATGTTATATCATGCACACAACATAAGACAATTTTTCATGCAACTATACAAACATTACATATATGTTCATGTGTCCCAAATGCAATAGTGTAAGTGTCATTATCGTGTTTATCAAATTCACACATCTAAATGATCATTTATCCAATGCATATGTTCATGTGAGACTGCAAATCATTTATGTAAGGAATATGAATGCTAATGAATGAGGATAGTGATGTTACATTTCTTCCCCTCTTGTAAAGAATTTCGTCCTTGAAATTCAATACCTGTAAACAAATATGGATATTATCGTCTAATGTTCTCTTCAATGTCCTATGTAGCCTCTTCTTATAAGTGATTTCTCCATAACACCTTAACTAGAGGAATTTTTCAATTTCGTAACTTTTTTGTCTTATAACCAATGATTTTCACCGGTTCTTCAACATAACTTACAACATCTGCAGTTGTTATTGCTAGATCCTTAAGTATATGTGTAGGATCAGACTGATACTTTTTAAGCATACTCACATGAAATACATCATGAATCTGAGCCATCTCTAGTGTTAGTGCTAGCCTATTAGCCAATGGAGCGGTTCTTTATGGGATCCCATATAGTCCAATGTATTGAACACTCAATTTCTCCTTTTTGCCAAATCAAATTATTCCTTTCCATGGTAAAACTCAAAGGAACACTTTGTCTCCCACCTCATATTTCATTTCTCTTTTGTGTTGGTCTGCATAGCTCTTTTGCCTGTCTTGTGTTGTTTTAAGTTTGCTCTTAATGACCTTTACCTTATCCATTTGTCTTGCACTAGTTATGGCCCTTATAAAACATACATCCCTTTTTCATCTCAATAGATAGGAGTTTAACATTTTCTTCCATATAGTGCTTCATATGGTGCCATTTGTATATTGTTGTGATAATTATTATTATAAGAAAATTCAATCAAGCCAATATATTCATTCCATGCACCTTTGAACTCTATCACACAAGCTAGAACTATGCCTTCAAGTGTTTAAATCGTCCTTTCTTATTGCCCATCTATCTAAAGATAAAAAGCAGCACTGAAACTCAACTTGGTACCTAAAGCTTGTTGCAAATTGACCCAAAAGTGAGATATAAATTGTGGATCTCTATCTGATACAATGGACACTGGAATACCATGTAATCTGACAATTTCATCTACATATTTCTTGGTTAAATGCTTAAGTGAACTACCCATCGAATAGACAAAAAGTGAGCTGACTTAGTTTGTCTATCAATGATCACCCATATAGCTTCAAAGTTCTCGATAACCCATATACAAAGTTCATGGTTATTCTTTCCCATTTTCATAATAGAATCATCAATGGTTTTAATTTTTCAACTGGTGTTTGTTGTTCTGTTTTGATCTACTGATAAGTCAGACATGTTAAAACATAGGCTACTACATTATTCTTCATTTTAGGCAACCAAAAATGAGATAATAGGGTATTATACATTTTCGTCATTTCTAGATGCATGACATATAGAGCATTATGTACTTTTTCTAGGATTTCTCATTGCAAGTTATCAACATTAGGCACAGAAATATGAGAACCAAACATCAAGGCATCATTTCAAATATCAAAATCACCATGTCTCCCCTTTTTTACCATTTCAATCATTCTATGTAACTTTGGATCCTTGCCCTATGCTTTTTTAATTTGATCATGTAACATTAGTCTTACTTGAAAAGTAGCAATCAATACCCCATTTTTTTGTATGTTTAGTTCCATATTCATAGCTCGTAACTGAACTAAATAAGACAATGGAATTATCTATAAATGAGCTACACTTCTTGATTTCTTGCTCAAAGCATCAGCAACCACATTTGCCTTCTCAGGGTGATACTCTATGGTGCAATCATAATCTTTTAGCAATTCTACCCACCGTCTTTATTTCATGTTTAATTCTTTTTGACTCATCGAATATTTTAAGCTCTTGTGATCTATAAATATCTAAAAAGTGTCTCCATACAAGTAATGTCACAATATTTTCAAAGCAAACATAACGGTAACAAGTTCTAGGTCATATACTAGGTAAGATCATTCATAAGGCTTTAATTGTCTAGATGCATATGCAATTACCTTACCATGCTGCATTAAAACACATCTCAAACCTTGATGAGGGGCATTATTATAAACTACAAATCCTCCATTACCTGTAGGAATGGATAACACTAGAACAAATATCAATCTATCTTTTAATTCATTAAAACTCTCCTAACATGCTTTAGACCACTAAATGTTGCATTTATCTGAAGTAACTTAGTCACAAGAGCAGTTATAAGTGAAAACCCGTCAACAAACCAAGGATAATACCTAGCCAATCTTAAGAACCTTCAGACTTCTGCAACACTTTTTAGGGTTTCCCATTTTACTATTGCTTCAATTTTGTTTGGATCCACCTCTATGCCCTTTTTAGAAATTACATGCCTAAAAATACCACGTGGTCAATCCAGAACTCACACTTTCTTAATTTAGCAAATATTTTTTTCTTTCAAAATTTGCAACATAATCCTTAAATGTTGTTAATGATCCTCTTTGCTCTTTGAAGACACTAATATGTCATTAATGGACACCAATATGTCATTAATGAACACAATTACAAATTTGTATAAGTAAGACTGAAACACTTTATTCATAAGAGCCATAAACGCATCAAATGCATTAGTCAAACCAAATGGCATCACCAAAAATTCATAATGCCTATATCTAGTTTGAAAAGCTATCTTCGACACATTAGGATTTGAAATTTTGAGCTGATAATATCCTGATTTTAGGACAATTTTAGAAAACACCCCTGCTTCTTATAACTAGTCAGATAGATCATCTATCATGGGTAATTGATATTTGTTCTTCACAGTAACCCGATTCAACTGCCTGTAATCAATACACAGCCCTATTGTCCCATCTTTCTTTTTAATAGATAATATTGGAGCACCCTAAAGTGACACACTAAGTCTGATGAATCCCTTTTCAAGTAGTTACTGCAATTGGGTCTTTAATTCTCTCAACTAAACTGGAGCCATCTTATAAGGTGGAATGGATATCGGTGTTGTTCTTGGGACACTCAATTATGAATTTTATCTCTCTTATGTTTATCACATGCACCAAATAAGCCTTACAACCTCCTTTAATTATGCAAAAAATGTTGATAGCAGAAACTAGACATGCTAGTACAATTTGCCTTTTCATCTGAAACATAACCCTTATTTGATTTGGAGATTATAAAACAACTTTCTTAGTAAAATAGTTTACTATTGCATGATATTTGGATAACCAGTCCATACCCAGTATCAAATCAAACTCACAGAATGGCAACAGTACTAGATCAGCATTTAACTTAATATCATCAATGTGAATCACACAATCACGACATACCTTATCCATAATCATCACATCTCCCAAAAGAGTACTAACACATAGATGAAAACTTAAAGGTTGAAGCTTACTACACAACTGTGATGCCATGTTTAATGAAATGAATGAATGGTGAAGCCAAGATCAATTATTGCATCAACTTCTAATTCATAGAGAAAAAGTTTACCATTGATTACTTCTAGAATAACAACAGCTTCTTGCCTAGCCATGGAAAATACTCTAGCCTATATCGGGGGTCTATAACTCTGACCTTCTAATCTGCTCATACCTTAGCCAGTTATGGTTATTTTACCTTTACCTCTACCCCTACCAAATGATACTCCAGCTCCATTTGCTTTTGAAACTTCAACTGTGGACTCTAATGTAGCTCTGCCTCTGCCTTTACTTCCTTTTGACATTTTATATCTTTCAAGACAATCTCTAAGCATATGAGCAAAAGATTCACAAAAGTAGCACCCACCAGTCAAATGTCTACATTCACCCATATGTCGTCTGCCATAATACACACATGAAGATCGTTGTTATATAACTTAACCTTGACCTTTGCCTGCATATGATGAAACTCCTAATCCCCTGCCTCTATAGCTATAGTAACCACCCCTAGCACTTGACTATGATGGCATATAATCTCTATGATTACCATTCTTTCTATTAAAATCTCCCACAAACTCAATAGACCCTCTTTTTACTTGTTGTTTTGTCCTTTCTTTTTCTAATCTTTCCACTCTGATTGCAGCACGTTTTAGCTTGGTATAACTTTCAAGATCTACAGCTATGATCTTACTTCTAATCTTATATCTTAGTCCCTCTTCAAACTTTTGACATTTGCCTTTGTCAATGGCCACCATGAAGGATGCATAATGAGATAATTGATTAAATTTTACCTCACGCTTGGCTATAGTCATCTCCCTCTGCTTTAGGTTCAGAAATTCCCTTATTTTATCATCTTTGTACACTTCTAAAATGTAATTGTTGTTGACTCGCGAAGAAAATCATTCCATATAAGCACTAGAGGCTAGACATCACTCCTTGGAATGGTTTCCCATAAATCATATGCATTCCCATATAATAGAGACATTGCATAATCAAACTTTTCTTCTAGTACGCCTTTCATCAAATTCAAAACTCTTTGCGTTCTTTTTAGTCATGTCTCTACCACTGATGGATCTATGGTACCACTGAAGTCAACTGCACCTTGTTTTCTTAATTTGTCATACCTTCTTTCTCTTTGATTTTTTGGACCCTACACTATTTGTTCACCAACTCTATGTTGTGGTTGCCCATGAGATATGTGTTATGCATGAGAATGTGTAAGAGATCTAACTCTGTTAGCAGGTTGATCTCTTAATGGTTGGCATGATGCTTCTATGGAATGCAAATTGGCTAACTCCTCTCTCCTTGGTGAGCAATGGATACTACCAAGACTACCCTCTGCTAATGCCCTATAGACATATAATACTATGTCATAAGGTAATGCATAATAATGCAAAAGTCATGTCATGTTCATATGTATGTCCCTGTGGAACTTATCCTTGCTCTGATACCAAAAACTGTAACAATAATTTTCATTTACAAATCATAGCATTCATGCCCAAAAAATACATATACATAAAGGTTGATTCATCATATAATCCAATATGTATTTAATGTTCATATATGTTAACTAATGTTCAAGTCTAATGACCATAATCTAGTTCCTATCTAGATATATGTATATGACACAAGGAGAGAGAGTTGGAATTTAGCCAATAACCTATGTTCCATGTGTCTATATGCAAAACTCTATGCTTCAAAGTATCCAAACGTTATGCTTTAGTATTTGAAAAAAAACATAATTATGATTTGGTGAGTCACGACTCAATGAATAAAAATAATAATTAGATTTTTATGGTACAAGTAATAATCAAATATCATCAGGATACATTACAAGTAGAACAATTGACTATGTAAGTGCAAATGTAAGAGATTGATTTTTATCATGACGTTGCAAGGCAAACACTACTCTCTAAAATTCATGTGATTTAAGTGACATTTGATTTTGTTCGCCAACATATAACAAGTAAATCATTCGATTAATAACATGTGCCAATAAAACATATTAGCCCCTTTTTTCCAAGTGATTTGCAAGTGTTTGACAAGCTAGTCACAACATCCTCTTAGAAACATAATGATACAATATAGTCAAATTTCAAGTCAATATAAGACATAGAAAATCTGTTGAATTTTTGAATTTTGCCCTGTTTCAATATCATCTCAGTCTGAGTAGGTTTTATAGTCTAGGGTATATCTCAAACTACACATGTCTAATTTCAAAGCGGATTTACAAAAAGTTACAAAACATATAAAGGAATATTTTTCATGTTTTACTCATTGTCTTATTCAGTCTATAAAGTAACCAAAACAAATGACCAATCTCAAGATAAGCAGGTTTTCAACATATTGACAATCAGTCATGATGAAGGGGAAATATCTCATAAAACATGATAAATTTGGCAAAAAAATTTGCATGCATGTATATCAGACATAAATATACAACTTTCAAGTTTGCAACAACTTTCAAGTTTGCAACATCATCAAATTCCAATTCTATGGCTATAAAATTCTTGGAAAACAAAATTAAAAGACTAATAAGGTTTCATCAGGTTCAAGGTTAGTCACAATCAATTAGTCAAATCTCTTTCCACACAACAAATTAAGCAAAACTGCATTACAAGTATTTATAGGGGATATAACTTTATAAATTTCATGTTTTAAACTTTGTCTAAATCAACATATAAGGTCATCAAAATACATTAAAATAGCCAGACTGAAGAGATTTTGGTTGGTTGTGAACCAACCCTAATAAAGGAGCCATATCTCCTAACACACACTAAATTAAGCAAAACTATTTTACATGCATCTATATGGAGCATAAAGCTACAATATATATTTTAAACTTTTCATAATTCCTCTTCTGGGTTATGAAATTGTCAGTACAAAATTTGCTCTAATAATAAAACCAACACAATCAGCTCTTCTTTCTTTTTAGCTTCAATTTCCATACATGAGCTCTACCTCAAATTACTCCATAATTCTTCCTAATCATGCATGCTTAATATGTTATGAGGGAGGAATTTCATTTTGGAAAAAGATAAAACCACTTACCTCTTTTGTCAAAACTAGAAAAGCTTAGGTTTTCCTCCAAGCTAGCTCACTCTTCTTCCTCTCCTTCTTCTTCTTCTTCTTCTTCTTCTTCTTCCTACTTTTTTCCTTTCTTTCTTTCAATTTTTTGCACTTCTTCATGTTTTTGGCTCTTTAATCTGATCCTAATAGATGAAAAATTTTATTTGTATACCTACCCTAAAAAAATAAAATCATGGTGTCTCACTACCATTGGTTGGAAGTTTAATATTCCTCTTTTAGTCCCTCCTCTTCACTCTTTCATCACCTTCATCCATCTCCTAATCCTCATATGCTTCTTATACTTTTGAATAAGCTCTAAAACACCATTATTTATGATGTTATATTATGAAAACAATAAAAGATAATTTGCTATACAACTACACAAACATTACATAAATGTTCAAGTGTCCCAAATGCAATGGTGCAAGTGTCATCATCGTGCTTATCCAATTCACATATCTAAATGATTATTTATCCAATGCATATATTTATGTAGGATTGTAAATCATTTATACAATGAATATGTTCATGTTCAAATACTAATGAATGATGATAGTGATGTTACAAGCAATCCCTGCTCTTATGGTTTCCTCAACATCCTCATCTTTTTGCTCTGGTTTAGGCATTTTTCCTTCTTTCGAAATTCTTCTTATTAGGCCAGAGTTGTGCCTTTGAAGGATCATCATGCTCAATAACATCTTTTATAAATAGAATTACTATGTGCCAGTTTCTCCAACATAATGTTCTTTTCCTCAAGTTCTTCTTCAATTGAGGGAATAGCCTTTTCATGTTTGGCAATCCTAGTTATGTAATGCCTCATCATGAACTCATTCCTTTTATCCATTTGACCATCTATCCTTTGCATCAAGAATATGGGTATGTTGATCATTTACTTATTCTTCATGCACTATAGGCAGAATAAGTCTATGATGGTGCAATTACCATTGGATTGTGCTCTGCCATTGATATTCCAGGTTATGAATCGATGAGCTATACTCAAGGCTTGGCTTTTTATCTTTTATGCCTTATTGTTATTATTGTTGTAGTTACTCTTGCCATCCATGATTAACTTCCAAAATTGATTGACATCTACTTTGAAAGTGGCGGGATGTTCTGTTATTCCAGCAGTGGTGGCATCAAAACATTTTGCCAATTCATTTGGCCTTAACATGTATTTCTTGCATATAAATCTAAAGTTGATCATCCCTTCTTATGCATATGCATGGCAACCACTTCCTAGAACTTCTAAAGTAGTCAGAAATTCAATAATAATCTCTAGATATAAGGGCTCTTTTATGTGTCAAAAAGTTCCACCCTATCCTTGTCATAAGATCTTCTACTTGTTCTGCCAAACCAATACCTCTATAAATCACCCCATTTAAAAAATTTATCTCCCCCAAAATGTCTTTTGAGGAGTTTAAGGGTCAATTACTTCTTCTTATCCATTTTAAGATGGAATTTTTGAAGAATAAGAGAGGTTTGCTCTATTTTTATCTCTTTCCTTTTTCCTTTTGATTTTGAGATAGATTTGGCTTTCTTCAAGGATTGAGGTGTTGAGAATGCTTTAGATTATCTTTTCTTTTGTTGTGCAATCATTAAGGCTAAGTTTTCTTTAGTTTCTAAGTTTGAGTAAGCAGGTTGAGGGTTAAGCGGGTTGAGGGTTTTCCCTAGTCGGTTGCCTATATCACTTGGTTTATTCGGCTTTAGGTGCCATTTGGTTTAGCGTTTGATGAATGATGCAAGTGTAAAGCCAAGTAAATAGTAGCAAATGTAGAAAGAGATAGAGAGTACTAAAGCACAATGAAAGCAAAAGTAAAATAGCTTTAGGGTTTAAAAGGGTTTATATGAAAGTTTAAAGAGCTTCATGTTTCTTTAAAAAAATATGTATGTTGGGAGTATTCAATGGCTATTGTGATTAAAACAACGGTGATTGTACATGACCATTAGCTTAATCAAGCAAGTATTCTTCATTCAACGATGGTTGTTGCTCGCAACGCCCATTGGGTAAAGAACAACAGTCATTAGAAATTCATAATGATCGTAGGAACATACAAAAGCTAAAATATGGAACTCACCAATAACACAATGGTCATTGGAAAATTTGCAATGGTCATTGGCCATGTTTTCCAAAACAAAACTAAGTTTAAAATAGATTTTTCAAATTAGCAAACATTTTGAAAACTTAGTTGATATAAATTATTAATCAAACTCAATGATATAGTCATGAATTCAATTAGTATAGGGACATTTTGATTAAGATAATACACAATTAAAATCTTTAGCATATAGAGTTTAAAGACTTCAATGGTAATCATTTTAAGTAAAAGTCAAGCAATATATCAAACATTAACCAATTAATAATTAAGCATGAATCATCAAGGGTGAAAGAGAAGAACTTGTTGAAGTTAACTCAATGTACTTCCATCAATCATTCCAAGTTCTCTTTTGATAAATTGCATCCTTTCATCATAAAGAGGTTTAGTGAAAATATCTGCCAATTAATAGTTAGTATCAACAAATTCCAATACAATATCACCATTATTAACATAATCCCTAAGAAAGTGATGTCTTATATCTATATGCTTACTCCTCAAATGCTGAATTGGATTTCTAGAGAAGTTAATGGCACTAGTTTTATCACATTTGATGGCCACTTGATTTACAATAACCATATAATTAAGAAGTTGTTACATCATAAGCATAACAAAGACCTGCTGCCACATACTCAGTTTCAGCAGCAGATAAAGCAACTGAATTTTACTTGTTTCTACTCTAAGACACTAAACATTCACCAAATAATTAACATGTGCCTAAAGTATTTTTTTTTTTTTCTATCTAGGGTACATCCAGTAAAATCAGCATCTGAAAATCCATTTAACTCAAATGAAGAACTCTTAGGATACCAAAGTCCTAAGTTTAAAGTACCAATAAGGTATTTGAGTATGTGTTTTACTGCATGCATATAAGACTCCTAAGGATTAGATAGATATCTAGCACATAAACACACATTGAACATAATATCAGGCCTATAAGTTGCTAGATAAAGAAGACTACCAATCTTGCCTCTATACAGCTTTTGATCCATAACCTTACCATGTTCATCTATGCTTAGCTTGATGTTAGTGCTTATTGATCTTTTACATGGTTTGTTGTTCTCTATGCCACATCTTTTGACTAGCTCCCTTACATATTTGGCTTGGTTAATGAAGATTCCCTTTTTCCCTTATTTGATTTGTAATCCAAGAAAGAACTTGAGTTCTCCTACTATACTAATCTCAAATTCACTTTTCATAACTTTAGAAAAATCTTTACATAAGCAAGCATTAGTGGCATTGAAAATGATATCATCAACATAAATTTGTACAAGCAATACGTCTTTATTCTTCTCTTTAAAGAAGAGCGTTGTGTCTACCAACCCTTTGGAAAACCTTTTCTTTGCAAGAAAGTTGCTCAACCTTTCATGCCAAGCTCTTGCAGCTTGCTTCAAGATATATAAGGCTTTGGTGAGCTTGAACACATGGTTAGGAAAGCAATGGCTTGTTTAACATATACTTCTTCATCAATGTAGCTATTGATGAAAGCATTCTTGACATCCATTTGATATAATTTAAAATTCATATGAGATGCAAATGCAAGTAAAATCCTAATGGCTTCCAACCTAGCTACTGGAGCAAAGGTTTCATCAAAGTCAATTCCCTCTTTTTATTTATAGCCTTTGGCTACTAACTGAGTTGTTGGCCCTAGTGCACCATGAAGGGGGGGTTGAATTGATGGCAAATTTGAACTTTTGATTTTAAAGGAAGCTACAAATATGAAAGATTAGAGAAAGGGTAGGAAAAGAATGAACACAAGATTTTTATAGTGATTCGGGTATTAACCAATCCTATATCCAGTTTCCAATTCCCCAATTGGATATTTCACTCAATCACTAGTGTTTTACAAGCTCACACTCAACTTAGTGTTTAGACTCACACCAAACCTTACAAGTGTTTTTCTAAGACTCTCACTCAACCAAGTGTTTTAGGCTCGCACCAAACCTTACAAGTGTTTTCCCAAGGCTAACACTCAAACCTATACAAGAGTTTTCTAAGGCTCACTCTCAAACCTATACAAGAGTTTTCTATATAAGGGCTAACTATTGAACCCAATCCAAAAGGTCTTTAAAGTTCACACCAAACTATGTACAAAGAAATAAAGAATGAAAGTTGTGAATTAACTTTCCACGAGTTTTGGCACAATTAAAATGGTTATCCTCTTACATTCAAGTCCATTTGGTGGTGTATTTATAGGCAATAACCACCAAAGAGACGTTACAAATAAACTATGTCCAAATCTCCAAGTTATGTTAGATATATCTTGCATTAAATGTTTATCAAACGGAATTCGCAGTCGAGACTGAATTTGCGGTTGCTATTTTTGAACTATATCTAACGACTAGTCCACGTGGCATGAAACCATTGGTCTCTTCAAAAACTAGCTATTGGATCTTTCTAACAGATCTTAAAAATCACGGTCGCTACTTCAAAATTGAGATCGCTATTTTCCTTTTTGGACGCGATTGTCACCATGAAATCGTCTATCTAACATAGAGATGTTATTATGAAATTCGCGTTCGCTACCAAAATTTGCGGTCACGAATTTTGAATCTCAACAACTGCTTTTTCAAAATTCACAGTCACTTCAAAATTTGCAGTCGCTAATTTCAAAGGCAAATTTTCATACTTGGAGTTTCTTGCTTCTAATCACTTATATTCAACTCCCAATGAGATTCTATTTAAATATCTACAAAAATAACACTTAAAATTGATATTATAAACTTTCAATCTATATTGTCAAGATTTAAAGAATCTCTTGACTTAGGTTTGAACAACCTAGTCCAACAATTTCCCCCTTTTTGATTTTGACAATCTAGATTGAATATGCAAAGGATAAAGAATCAATTATGCATGCTCCTAAGAGAATAATTGTGAAGTGATTAAAAAACATAAGTATGAAATTGCTCCCCCTCAATCCATACTCCCCCTTAATTTTTCTAATAAGATCATTGTCTTAGCTTATTAAAAATATAGTTCAACTTCTCTCCCCTTTTTGTATGTTTTCTCTTTGTATATTCAGTCAATTATCTCTCTCACTTTGTTAAGATCAAAAAGAAGGGAATAAAAGGGAATAAAAGAGAGAATAGGGAACATGAGTAATTTTGACAATTGATCACAACATGTCACATAAGAAGATAAATGGATGAAACTTAAATTCCATGGGAATTATATATATATATATATATATATATATATATATATATATA
>CATIWR010278202.1:0-14537 GCA_949677035.1 Omphalea diandra
AGTATCCCAATTACAACAGTGCAAGTGTCCTTGTTGTGTTTTCTCCAATTCACATGCCTAAATGCTTATTTCTTCAATGCATATATGCAAATATTACGTAATTTAAAATGTATATGATTTATGTTGGGGATGTTACATAAAGAGGTAAGTAACAATGATGGAATCTAAGCTTAAGAAAATAGAGGAAAAGGCATCCATTAAGGGCATGAATACCTTGTACAAGTTTGGATTTTTTTAATAGCAGCTGGCTTGTTAATATATGAGTTGTATCATGGTTAGGTTATCTATTTAAGTATATAATATATTGTAGAAACTACTTTTAGATTGTAATTGAAACATTGATAATTATGGTTGTAATGAGACTACTTTTAGTTATATTCAAGTTATTAACTATTGCTTATAAGTGAGTTATTTTAGATGTTTGATGTTTTGATGGATTTGTTATTAAGATTAATAGTATTCTTCAAGTATTGACAGATTAAATTTGTTGTAATGAAAGCCAATTTTGGTACATTAAGTATTGACAAATTTAATTTTGATAGATTAAGTATTGAAAGCCACTTTTGGCTATAATGACAAATTAAATCTGCTTAATATACCAATTGTATTAGAAGCTTGATATTTTGGCTATAATACAATTTTATCTATAATGGAAGCATGATATATTGACAAATTACATAATGTAACAATTAATAAGAAAAAGTCATGCTCATTGAAAATATTCTAGTCTTTAATAGCATAACAAGTTAAGAATTAGATTCCTCTATAGCAAAAGCACAAAAAAATTATAAGAGGAATCTTGCACTTAACTCAACATATAAAGCCAAAATGCCAATTGTAAAATGGTCCACCATTGCAAAGAATTTAATAATAAATAAAGACATCAACAACCATAAACAAAGTACCCAAGCTTTTAGGTTTTAAACCTAATACCAGTATTGCCTCTTTGGCCTGCAGACAGCCAATTTTTCTTCTTTATAGCTTATTTTATCTTTTTTTTCCCTTTATCTGTAGTAGGCTTTATTGGTACTTATTTTAGAGCCAAATGGAAGTCTTCTTATTGGAATCTTCTATTGGGAATAATTTTTCATTTTACTGCTCAATGGTGGTTGTCGCTCAAGTAAGTCATATATGCTTCTAGTATTTTGACTAGCTTTTGGATTTGAAACTGTTGGTCCATCTTTAGTTTTCCAGTTCATGATAAGTTCATTAATGTCAATTATATCAATTGGATGATGTTGTATATAATGATTTGTTGCCTTTGGGTTTAGATTATTTAGCTGTCATTTAATTCAAGTAATTGGTAAGTAAATTATGCGTATATAAAAATAATTACAAGAATGAAAATTAAGTTGTGAACTAGGTACAATTAGAGAGAGTCCTTCAAATATTATAGTAGTCCCAATTGATCCATCATCATCCTTTATATTTGTGTCAAATTTAGAAGATATTCAATCAACTTCATTATTCCAAACTTCAACATCTTATATTCTTGTAGCAGGTTTTTTTATCTTGAATGACCTTCCTTTTCACCTTTTCATAAATCAAGTATACATTTTATGTTATTTCATAACTAAGCATTAGTTGATAAAGCAATTATAAAATGATATTAACTAGAATATGATGAATGAAATTAACTTATAAGTAATTTTTCCATTCTCTTTTACACAATTTGGTTGTTATGGAATCTTTTATTGTGTTTGTGGCTGCCACATATAGAGCATGTCACGACAACACCTTTCTTGCCCATTTTACCTTTTTTTCATAAGAGCTTCTATCTTCTCTTCTTCCAATCTTCTTTTAGTTAGTATTCTCCTTTTTTTTCTTTTTCTCTCAATAATCATTTGTGGCATAATAGGTGGTGTTGTTACTTTAGGCTAGAAATCTTTTGATGTTATAAGATTGATCAAATGACTATAACAGTCTAGGAAGGTTGAGACTTTATAACAATCATGTAAAAAGTTCTTTGGATTAGCATTGTTATACCAAACATCACTGACAACATGTCTACATGGAATGGCAGTCAAGTCCCACCTTTTACATGTACATGCCTTTTGTTTAGTGTCAACCACAAACTGCCCTCTAAGTCCAACAACCTGATATTTATCACATCTAGACCACTAAGTTGTGTACTTTCAATTATACTTTTTGTAACTTATCAAGTTTTTTTTGTATATCTTTGGATAGTAAACATTCCCAACTTTCCCTATGGCATGCCTTTAATGTTGAATTCTCTTCATTAGCTTAGTCCTCATAAGCTCGTTCATGGTTTTTACCTTTTAGTCCTAACATCTAGAATGAAGTTATTAAAACACTCACAAATATTATTCAACAACATATCACACTTAAGACTAGTTTTGAAATGTGATTTATACTAATGGAGGGGAGATATATTGTTCAAGTAATCATGTGCAGCTTTTAACTCTTTGTTTATTGCTTTCATAACCTTTTCAAGATTTGGCACATTACAATTTTGAGCAACTTCCCAAACCAATGCTTTCAATCCTAAACTATGAAACCTTTTCCTAAATTTTGTGTAAATGTATCTAACACAAAATCTATGTTCAGCATGTAAAAGTTCTTCAATTACAAGAATCAATCCCTAATTCATTAATTAAATAATTTGAATCAGCTAATGCAATTAAAATTCAAATAAACATAAATAAATAACATATACCATAATACTTACATTTTGCCTATCACGCATGAATGTCTAATAATGACTGTTGATAACCTCGAAGTCCTCTGTAAGCAATTCTAAGAACCACTTCCAATTCTCTTTGTTTTCTCCTTGCACTACAACCTAAGTAATTGGGTATATGCAATCATTACCATATAATCCAACTATTGTTAATAGTTGGTCACTAAAAATACCTTTCAAAAAATGTCATCTATTAATATTAATGTTCTACATGATTTGAAACCTTCTCTCAGAGTTGCCAAACACATATATACTTTTGAAAACTCCTTCATCCAAATCAAACACAATAGTAGACCTAGGGTTTCTCCTTAAGATCTCAAGTTTATAGTCATGTAACCTTGAAAATTGGTGTTTCTCAGCACCTTCAATAAACTTCAAAGCAATAGCCTTTACCCTTAATGCCTTGAGTCTTAATACATCAACCTCAAAATCATCTTCAATAGCTACTTTTATTCCCTTACTACCCAATTCATATTTTGTCTAAATCTTTCAATATAATGTATGCCTATCCACTTAACATTCACATGCCTATTATAATTCCCCTTCTTATAATTGTGACTAAAATTGGCATGATTAATTGAAACTCCATTTTTATCAAATAGTGATAGGTATGCCCAAATGTAGAAATCATAGCCTTTTTTCCTGTAATTTGCTTTGCATTTTTGCTTTGTATTAGGGCCAAAGATAACTTAATTCTTATACATGAACTCCTTACAACATCCTTAAATTGTCTAAATGAAGTAAGCAACATGCCAACTTTTAACTTAAGATTGGTCATATCAGTCTCTTCAATAAATGTGTCCCATTTTTGCTTCACTGACTCCTCATCACTCTCATCATTTGAGAAGCATTATCTAACTCAGCAAAAGATGGATAAACTGATTTATCCTCTTATTCTAAAGCATTCTCACTACCTTGTCACCTTTAAGATTCCCATTCCTTTTGATGTCATTGCCAATATACTATTCAAAAATCTTATCATCATCCTCAATCATATAATCCTGTTTCACCATCATTTCTCTCATCATTATCATTATGTCCCTCATTCACCATTTTTAATTCATTTTGCATTTTAACTACTTCATTCATCATGCCACTCTCCTCTATTTGCTTTTCTTGTATCTCATTCCTTTTCCTAGCATACACATGCATCAACTTAGATTGTACACTAAACAAAGCCATTTTAAGGGCATCGATGTCATTTTCTAAATTTTTGTATCCATCCCTAATGCCTTTCTTTGGATGTTTCCATAAAAATTTCACCTTTTTAATTCTTAATCCAAATTCCCTTACCATGATATCAATTCCAAATTTAGACATCCCGTCTGCTAAACAAAAATTTATAAACCTAACTTCTATAGCCTTCAAATTCTAGTCTAACACATGCCATTATATAAAAAAAGTAATCTAGATCAGTTGCACAAATAAATCAATAGCATGAACATTTTGCACTCCAATGTATGTACATAAGCATAGGCATTTTGTTTTAATAGGATTGTAAGTAATTGAACTACATCTGGAATTTACAGCTGCATTTTGCAACTAAAATGAGTTGTAATTACATTTTGCAACTGAAATGAGCTGTTTGGAGCATTACAACTTATTTTATAGCTTAAATGAGTTATGGCTACTTTGCAAGGGATTTTCTCTCTTTTTCTTTTTTCGTGTGTTTTTTCTTCTTTAAAGATTCTTAAAGTTTTCATTTTTACAGTACCTCTAATGATAACTAAATACTAAACCTAAAGTGTGACATGATCAAACAATTTCAACTCATTGCAATACCTAAATGAATACGCCTAAAGGTAAGAATACACCTATCACTAATAATAAAATCCATCATTTGCAATTTAATTACTTAAGGAAAGACCTCAAGCTAAATCGATGTTCTACTATACATATGGTCAAAAGAGCTTTTACCAAAGAAGCAAATTGGTATTTTAAGAAAATGGGTACTTTAAAATAAAAATTCTTATATAGAGCTCACCTTGTAACTTACAATATATTGATCGACCTCCAACATTCTTCTTCGCCAATGAATCGACATTGTAGATACTCTCCCAAATAAGCAAATGACGTTAGATGAACATCGAGAAGAGAGAGAATGAAGCAAAGATGACAAATCCCTTACAAAAGGAATAAGAGATACTAAAGTAAATAGAAAGAAAGAAACTAAACAGAGGTGAAAATAGTAATTTTTTAAAGTTGCACCAAATAGAAAGTGTGTTAAGTAAAGAGCAAATAGTGTTTCTTCTTCATTTGGGGCACAATTAAGCAATTAAGTATAGAAATTGATACCAGTTGGAGAAATGGGCATTTGTGTCATTAGCCATTGATGACTTAGTTGATGAGTATACCAAATTGGGTGAGTTGGAGTTGTGTGTGGTGTGTTAGCGAATGATGTGTCATCAACAAGATAGAAAACCATGGCTTAAATTGCTAAAGAGGTCTTATATTAACAATTTGATACAAATAGGAATAATGGTACCAAGTGGAAGTGGATAATATATATATATATATACACACACACACACACTATGGTACCATTTAGGTTGTTCACCCTACAGTTGATGATAATATATATACATCTGCCAAGAGTTCTCTTTTCTTAACCAATAGAACAAAAAAGCTTGGTACTAAGTTGGATTACATCATTATCAAGCATTTCTTAGATCATGCCTTCTAAAACATCTTTTTAAGAGTTGGAGAGCTTTTAAGCTTATGTAGTTATACTAATGGAAAGGTCCTTTAACACAATTTGATGATCATGACTTCCATGAGGTGGCAATATTTTTTATTTCATAAATACATCTATATACTTTTGAAAAAAGAGGTTATAGAATAACAAGTACATTGCTATTTAATTATAGTTGGTAACGCTTTCCCCTTTCTTTCTTATTAAAAACAAAAATTGTGCCTAAATAAAAAAGAATTGAACCAAAAAAATGGTAGTGATGTGTTGCAGAAAGTTCATCATCCTTTACTTTGGTGGCTATTATACTTGCTATGTGTAATCACCACATAACTCCATAGTTTCCCATTCCAGTTGAAAAACATTTTCAATGTTTTGAATTCCACAATATATCACCTAAAGTGGCTAGCCATTGAATGTCTAACATAACTTTTATGATTCTTAATGACAATACAAAAAAAAACAAAAAAAATCAACTTATTCATATTCCATTTGAACTGATTGCAGTTGAAGAAGCACCAAAGGCTGTCACTATTAGCTACTAGAACATCCATAAGTGGAATTAGTGTCAATACACAATCTAATGATTTGTCTATAGTATCATCCATAAAATTATTAGTGTTACTAGAATCCACCAATATATTAATGGATTGTTTCTTATCATTTCCTATCACCTTTATAATCTGCTTATTAGAAATTCTTTCAACGCTATTTAGAGCATAAACAGACAATTTTGGTCCTTAATGTTCACCTTTAGAATTAAAAGTAACTTCTTGGCTATAATCAATCACTTTCACAGTTTCTTTATCATCCAATTCTTATAAAGTAAGCATTTGCAGTTTTTTGACTTTACATTGATGACTAAGAATCTATTCCTCATCACAATTAAAAAACAGGTCTTTTGTTCTTCTTTCTATTATTTCTCAGAAAGTTTGAAAGGTGGTTTAGAAGGATGGGAATTATAAGTTGCAGTTAACAATGCTAGTTTTGGTAGGAACAATGGACCATTTTGGAGTAGCAACAAGAGTAGCTAACAAAGAGTGTAATTTTGCACTAAACAAAGGCTTGTGATAAGTGGGTTTATTTTTTGCTTGGTTAGTAGCATCTTAAAGTCTAGCTAATGAATAGGATTTTTGCAAAGTATTAGGTTGGAACATTCTAATAGGAAATTCAATTTCACCATTGAGTCCACTAAGGAAGTAACTAATGGCATACTCTTATAATAATGACACCTTACTTAATTTAGCATCAAATTCTTCCATATAAGTTTATAAATCGCAAATTTTGTCTAAGTTTTGCTAATTCAACCATAGTATCTTCAAACATCATATTAGCAAATCTTAGATATAAAGCCTAACCATATTCTTCCTACCTAGGTTCTTCCCTCATCAATCTATTTTTCGTGGATATCTAATGCCATTGGATGACACTTAAGTGGACCAAAGCCAATGCCACTTTGGTCTTTAGTGGGGTTTTATCAATCAAAATGAATCATTATGCTTTATAAAGCCAAGAATTTAAGTTGATGCCATAAAAAATGGCAAATTCAATATGGGGACATCTAGTTGGCATGTAATAGGCATTATTGACACTAGATGGACTAGTAGCATAAGAAGAATTTGTAACCATATGATTAGCAGTTTCAGTGGAATCACCCTATTGTTAGAAACAATTATTGTGAATGTTTATGGTAAGATTTTGCATTAAATGCATCATATTCATTAAATCCAAATTCATCTACCTAGATTCCCTGATGCTTGTTCATGCTTAAATTCTTACTTAGTCTTACAATTACTATCAATGATAAGAGTTCTTAAACTCTTCCAATTGTTTCATTTCTTGAAAATGTGTATTACTAGAAACAACCATGACTAATCAAAATGATAGAAGATAGAATTTATTTGTTGCTAGGAAAGTGTTCTAATACCAATGATACTGATTAGGTATCAATTTAGTAACAAATAAAAAGAAAGGGATAAAGAAGAAAAAGAAAAGAAGAAAACAAATAAGAGACTGATATAGAGAAAAACTTCTGGAATTGAGAGAATGGAAAATGATTGTGTTATTCTGGCTTAATCATATATTGATTACAACATTTATTTATCGACAATGCTAATGATTAGCTATCAAAATGCTTAGCTATGCTCTATCATTACCAACATTGTTAAATGATGGCTAACAACATGAAACACGAATTCCCTCCAATTCTAACCTCTAGCTACCAACTTATCAATCTCCTTTCATACTAATTCACCAATCAACTGTGATAAATGAAATTAATAGCTACCTTAGACTTGTATCATATACTAAGAGGCAACAAATGCTAAGTTCTATCAAGGGGTGCATTACATCTATCCACATAATGCAATAATACATATTTTCAACACTCTAGGTCAGAAAAAATAATGAGAAATGCAATTGAAAAAAATGGAGAAAATTACTTAACTTTTGTGCTGAATTTTAAAGAGAATCAAACATATGCATTATGTATCAAGAACTTCAAATGAGATTTCTTTGACGGTGTGTGACCTTGAACATTGAAAAGGTTGAAGAACCTTGCAATTTAGAAGTATTCAAGAAATTCATCCAACCAGAAATAGGCAAACAAAATAAAGATATTGAGAAAGGGAATGTAATCAATCATCAAAAACAGAAAAACCCCAACTTTCATTTTTCATAATGGAAACTGTCGTTTATGCAGTTAATAACTGCAACAAGAGATATTACAAGTGGTGCAATACAGCTTCTATGACAATAACAAGGCTACAAAAAATTTGCTTAACAAGTCAGAGCACATGTGGACACAAATGTTTGTGTCCAGGGACATGGACAAGTTTTTATAAATGGTGTGACAAGAAAGTCCTGTGATAACCAGAACACATTTCCCTAATACTTGTCAGAAGGCATCCTAGTAGTCCTCTCTAGATCCATCTTGCAGTTTTCTCTCAAATCTTTCAGTGCAACAAAGCTGGATTCCTGCAAAGGATGTTAAAACATAAAATTCATGATAGAAAGTTCGTAGTTGATGTAAGGAAAGAAATTAATCTTTAAAACTCAGCCTGATCATAAGTACTATCAAGGAAGCATTGATTAAAACTGTTATGTAGCTCAGCAACCATTAAATCAGGGACCAGGCAAGTCACAAGACAAACAGATGCAACAAAATTCCCACAGCCAACAACAGGAATTAAAATTTCTTATTATGGAAGAAAACCAGGTTCTTTTGTTCCGCCACAAGAAATACAATTATTCTCCGTTTTATATAATGACAAACACAATTGAACAGAAAAGTTAAACTCACAAGTTGGTTGCTTTCACAAACAAATGCATCCTCCATTTGATGAAAGAGAGACCTCCACTGAGCTGTGAGATCAGACTCTAATTTTGAGCATTTGTTGGAGTCTCCTTGGCAATGAATGTCTGTCTGCTTTCCCCTGGCATATTTATTAACCAAGATGTTTGCTTCTTTCTGACTCTTTTTCAATGCTAGAAGTAAAAAGAAATAACATGGTATCCATGACCAAAAGAGTTACATCAAAGTTGTAATAGTAACTGGAAGTCTGAAAGGAAATAACCGTAAATGGAAGTTCTGATAATGATTCAGTTGTTCGACTTACCAGCAATTCGTCCTTTGATGTCCTGGTAATGGAGGTCTGACCAAATATAAGCAGCTGATTGATAAATTGCAAAACATTGTTATCCGATTCAGATAGTATACACGTGGTAAGTCAAATTTCCATATCGATAGCACAATAAACAAATTGCAAACAAAAGTATGTATATATAATTACCTTTCAAGCAAAAAGAACAAGAACAAGCTTTCAGTAAGTCAGCTCCTGCACTCAAATTAGCAAAACCATCACCCTTGAGTGCTGTGCACCTACCCAACCCAAATGATCCAGAACACTGTGACTTGGGCAACCTTGACCACTCAACAGACCCATATTTGCAAACATCCTTGTCAACACTAGTACCAACGTTATCCACAGGATTGTTATGATTAACATCAGAACTGAGTCTCCCTTCATCATCACTCCCTTTCTTGAATGAACTAGAATTTGTATGCATTGACCCAGTAGATGCACAACTATCTCTTGATGCATCCCCACCCTCCCCAACAGTCTTAACAACATTTGCACTATCATCTAACAAGTTAGACATTTCCTTATTTTCATCGGGTCGATATAAGAAAAATGAAACAGTATTTACCTGCGATGTTTCGATATCACTATCAATAGGTGATAAATCACAGGTTTGCTTAGCTGACATGGGATCACTATTATCATCTCCAAGTTTGTTTTTACATTTCTTATTGACTGAATTATTGATTCCTAAACACACTTGTTTTGCAAAATGTATATTCCCATTTGCATAGGCCAATTTCTTGCCATGCCCATTTCCAGATTTAAGCCCTAAATCATCTGAAATCGATGAGTACTCTCTTTTAACAGGCCGGTTAGTCAGATCTCCCAAGGCGACACGCGATTGGCAGACCTCTTCGGTGAAATTATCTCCACTCATCATTTTTTGTTTTTTAGTTTAATCGATCAACCTCAAAAAATAAAAACAACAGAAACCCAATTCACAAAAAGGAAAACCCACTTCGCCTGTTGTCCAATCTCAATCAAAATTGGGTTTACACTCACTGATATTTGAACCGGAAAATCCGACATGCAAAAAAGAAAAAGAGAGAACATGAAATTGAGTTTTAAAATTTGTCAAAGCTGAAATATACAATTACTTCTTACTTACCCAGAAAAAACAAAATAACAGAGAAAGAAAATATCACTATAGCTATGTGCAAGTGAAGCCCTGGAATATGGAAAGAACATGAAATTAGAGACTCTGACCTTACAGTATCATTAACTAGGAAAAGCATCACGATCTGCGGAGTTTTATTCTTCTTTCAAATGGGTTTTAGGAACGGGAGAAGTAAACGTCCAAATCTTTTTTTGTAGAGGCGGGAACCATGTGAATGCGGGTCTGACCCGCGTTTTTGAATTGTTTGGATTTTGGGGGTAAGGAGGGCGGGCTCTTTTTTGGGTCTTTTTTGTCAACCAAGCTGAGCACTCAGTAGATTTATTTTAAATCCAATCGAATTTATATGAATTGAATAAATTTATTTTTTTGTACATGAAAGCTAAATCAACCGAAATTTATATAAAATCGAATTAAAATGCAATTAAATAAAGTTAATTTGATTTTATTTGATTTTCGATTTCAACTCTAAATGAGTCTTATGATAAATTATTTTGAACTTTTATTTTAAATGAAAATTTTCATATCAGTTTTTGAATAAATTAGTTTGACTTTTTTGAAGTTCAAATTAAAGCCCACATAATAACAAAAATACATTATAATTTAACACACAGTCCACAAATTAATCTAATACAACCTTATATAATAAATCTATAAATTAACAACATATATTAATGAATTTCTAGTATTTTTCAAATTCATGCAGCAATAATATATTGCACAGTAATAATACACATGACTACGCAATAACAATTCAAAAATTGTTTCAAAAACGGTCCAAAAATTCAATAAACAAGAAAATAAATAAAATAGAAATTAACAACCTGCTATATATTCATTACAAGCTCAACATAACACAAGTTCAACAAATTCTGAAAATTTTGAATTACAAGTATATCTTCAACACCATTTCTGAAATAATACTATAACTTTCACCAAGTTATAAACACAAGTCGGAAAAATAAATTGAGGTACAGCTCCATTCAAGCTTATCTGTTGGACACAAAATTCAAACTTTACATTAACAAATAAATAAGTTCAAATATAACCAAAAAATAACTCTGTAGCACCTCTTAATGAAATTTTGCTTAAAAATAAACTTTGTAATTCTTATAATGAATTATACACTTCTTATAATGAAATTATTAAAAAATAAAAATTTGTAAATTATACCAAGTTAATAAAATTATGCAAATTGAGGGTGAGCATGAGACTTGAAAATTTCTGAATTTAGCCAAATTAGAATCAAATATTCCCGATGTGAATAGTAAAATATTCAAATCAAACCATATTAATTTTTTTAGATGGGACAATACCAGATATTTTATATTATCCGAACCGAGAATTGGACCAAACCATATTATAACTGTCTTGTCCTGTAAAAATCTAACCGAACTGTATATATATATATATATATATACACACACACACACACACACATATTACTAGTTAACTCACTCAATTATTGTATATTATTAATAATTAGACTGATTACAAATTAGTAAACATTAAAAAATTTTAATTTAATATTTAATATGTAAGTTATTAGTTATAATTTATTAAATTATCACTTACTTAATTTAGTTCTTGAATGATTAAAGTGAAAAATATATATTTTATTTTATTTCAGTTCATAAAGAAAAAAGTATCAAATTTAATTTTTAATAAATTGAAACAACTAAATATCCGAATTAGTACCGAATCGACTAACTCTCTCGAAAGAAACAAAGAACCGAACTAAATTGTCCTAAATTTATAAATAATCGAATCGAACTGAACCAAAAATTCAAGATAATATCAGTTCTTCTTTTTTAAAATCCCTGAAATTTCAATCCAATTCTGGAAATTTTCAAATCCCAAAATTGAATTGAACCATGCATCACCCCTAATGCAAATAAATAAATTTTGTGACTCCTCCAATAAAATACTGCAAAAAATAAATTATAAAATTCTACTTAGTTAATGAAAGTATATAGAAAAATATATTTTGCACTTCATACAATGAAATTTTGTAAAAATAAAATATGCATGCTACTCAATTAATATAATTATGCACAAAAATAAAATTCACACTTTCTATAAATAAATTCTGCAAAAACAAATTATGTATTCTGCTCAATTAACGAAATTGTGCAGAAAATAAATAAAATAATCAACCTCTAAGGATCATTATAAGAAGAGAAAAAAAAAAAAAAACTCACGTTATTGTAAAAATAATTCAGATGTCTACTAAATTTTCAATAGCAATGCCTCCAATAATAAACTCACGTTATTTTCAAATCCCTAATAAACTCACGTTATTTTCAATAGCAAATTTTTATCCTTAGCCTCCAAGATGCATCTTCGTAACTCATTCAAATTAATTTCATCCTTGTGAGTATTTTAGTAATTTTCTAGTTGTAATTAATTAGAAGATTTCGATTCTAGATTTTTTTATTAGGGATTTAACTTGAATTTTAGACTGTTAGTTTTTATTAGGATGTGTTTAAATGAGAATTTGATTGGATTTTAGATAAATATAATATAAATGTTGGCATTAATAGATTTATTTTGTTGGCAACCAAATTATAATCTCATAAAATGGATGTTCAAGGAAAAAATATTAGGTTAAATGAATATATTGATATTATTATTTTGAGTTCAAGCCTTGAAATTTTTAGAGAATTAGAATGTCTATTTTTAATTGTATCTTAGAGATTATTATTTATGAAAATGTAACGACTATGAGTTGTGTTTATTAATTTGTAAGTATTAAGTTATATTCTTGATTTAAGTTTCAATTTAAGAGAAATGGCATGATTTATGATTATAAGAGTGATTCAAATTATTGGTTTGAGGAAGTATTGAAGGCTTTAAATGTATGATTATAGGCCTTAGATTGACACATTTTATGTATGATTATTGGTTGACGACCATAAGGGTTGTGTATAATTATTTATATGTGATATGATTTGTTTTTATGGCAGAGGATTAATCAATTTATAGGGGAGCCTCTGTCAAATTTTTGGCAAAATCTTAAAACTTAGGAAAGATATTATATAGATGATAATTATCCTATTGTATGATTTTGTAATTATGTTAAGTGAAGCTTATACTCCAATTATAATGTAATGTCTATATGGTAAGTGAATAGTCACTTTCCATATTATAGGCCTGGAATAATGACTTATAAATTATGCAATGATTATAGGTTATAGGATTCCTTTTCTAATAGAAAGCTTAATAGATTATTAAGAAGGAGAATAAAGTTAGGGATTAATGAACAAGGTGATTTATATTTATTATTTTTGTATTATCACATTGTTTTCATGCATCATCATTTTCAATGAACATAACTTGAGTATGCCAAATATGTTAATTATTAAGTCACATGCATTAAGTGCATATAAATGATGTTTGTTGTTTTGTTTTGGATGAATGATATTACATGTAATAAACGTGTTTGATAGTGTTAAAAGTGCTATGGGAATTCAATAAATCATAGTATATGATATACACAACAAAGATAATGAAATGTATTAAAGTAAAGAAATCAAAAGTAAAGTAAGGAAAACTAATGATGTCTAGGTGCATTGATTGGTACGTAAGGACACTCTCCTATGGCTCGATTATCAATGCTATGGCTAGTAAAGATGCTCTTCTATAGTATCATAAGTGTCATTCATTCCTTAATAAAGGATTAAGCTTCTAGCACACAGTAAAACATAGTAATAAGGTGACTTACATTTCATGTTAATGTGAAAAGTGAAGATAAATGAATGTAAATAGCTTAAGGTAATTCCCATTGATTTAACCTATTTGAATGGATGTTATGTTATCAATGATATACTATAATGAGTTCCATATAGTTAGGGAACATTATTTTTAAGAAAGTGCATGAATGTGCAAGTGAACATAATTTGTAGCATAGTAGTATGCACATAGTAGGTATAACTATTCATTAAGTATGAAAGGCTCACCCTAAACAAATTAATAATTTCAAGTTATATAGATGGATGACTAGAAGAAATATAGTGTTTGCTAAAGATTATTTAGATTTAAGTGTAATGCATAAATTCATGTAACTAAGAATTATATTAATGGTTATGGATACGTATATAAATTTTCCTTTTACACTTTGTACTTTAACTAGTAGGAATGAATTTAATTATATAAATGGACATTATCAATCATGATTAATGATTATTATTTATAAAATAGATAATGTTAGAATTACAATATCCTTTTAGTTAGTTCTTTACTTTCACCAAGGTTTTATGATGCTAATTTTTAATAAAAAGAATAAATAATGAATTAACAAATGTTAATGTGGACATTAACCTACAATCTTAGTGAATAATAATGGTTAACTATTAGGACTTAAATTATGTTATATATATATATATATAT